>CP139501.1:20956252-21258512 GCA_021014915.2 Artemisia tridentata subsp. tridentata | reverse complement strand
ATCCTAGATACGTGAAATTTTTCGAAAACAATGGAATTGGGGTGTTTGGCAAATTGCGTCAACTTGGCGCCAAAAATCTTAAAATTGAAAAGCTTCAATGTTAATGATTCCTAATCCAATTTTAAGTATCCTAGACATGATTCCACTAAAAATAATTAATCTTAATCCTAGGTTTTGGGAATCATGCAAGTTATACATTGTCTAATCCTAGTCCTAATTTCATAAAAGTTCAATCAAAATTGAAAAACCCCAATTCGATTTTATGCATAAGAACAAACCTTAGACTCAAATTAAAAAGAAATTAAGGTTAATTGACTTACAGTTTATGTTGTAGTGATTAAGATTCTTTGATTGCAATGCCTCGAACTTGATTTACAAGAGTGTAGTAGGATTTGGGTGTGGTGTTCGGTTTTGACAGCAGAGGAGAGTGGGTATTTTTGGTTTGAATGAGTGTGCAGAGGGAAAAGGGAAGAAAAACGGGCATCATCAGATACACGGTACCACGGTACCACTAATGTTTAGTGGTGCCGTGCCACTTTAGTGGAGCCGTGTATGTCTAAGACCCATTTTTGTTCCGTTTTGAGTTTTGACAAATTAATCTTACTTATTTAGTAAGACTTTTTGACACGAGGGAAGAGTTTATACCTAATAAACTCTTTTAACGGAAACGATTAGGCGAGATGACAAGAAATGACTTTTGTATGCACAAGGAGTCATTGAAAGAATATGAGGAATGACTTTAATATTTCCAGTGAAATATTTAGAAATCATGAGACTAGACATAAGGAATGACTTGACATTTTCAGTGAAATATCTAAAGGTCATGAAACGAGATAGATAAGATGACTACAGTATTTTCGGTGAAATATCTACAAGTCATGAGACGAGACGTAAGGAATGACTTAATATTTCCACTGAAATATCTATAGTCATGAGATGAGACGTAAGGAATGACTTAATATTTTCAGTGAAATATCTACAAGTCATGAGATTAGACGTAAGGAATGACTTAATATTTCCAGTGAAATATCTACAAGTCATGAGACGAGACGTAAGGAATGACTTAATATTTCCAGTGAAATATCTATAGTCATGAGACGAGACGTAAGGAATGACTTAATATTTCCAGTGAAATATTTAAATAGTCATGAGAGGGATGAGAAGGATGACTTAAAAAGTCATAAGGCGAGACGTAAGAGATGACTTCAATATTTCCAGTGAAATATTTGAGTGGTCATACAAAGAATGTGAGAGATGACTTAATATTTCCAGTGAAATATTTAGCAAGTCATAGGATGAGACATAAGGGATGACTTTAATATTTCCAGTGAAATCTTCAAATAGTCATAAGAGGGATGTGAAGAACGTATTAGTTAGGAAATCGACGATGTTGTCCTTTGAGGGAAACTTTTCCAAGAAAATGATTCCTCTTTGGACACTATCGTGACGGAGGAGATAACGTACTTCGATGTGCTTCTTACATGAGCAATCCATGGGGTTCTTGGTCAAGTCTATTTGCACGTCGGTTGTCACACTTTATAAGGATGTCGTAGAGATGGATGTCACTGTCGATTAGAGGTTGTTTCATCCATAGTGCTTGTTGTCATGCCTTTTCGGCGCTTACATATTCGCCTTCAGTCGTGGAGATAGTGAGAGTCGTTTGTTTCTTGGAGAACCAAGAAGTTTGACTACAACCTATGAAGGTACAAACATCACTCTTACTTTTTCAATCCACATCATCTCCCGCATTATCAGAGTTGGTATAAAAAAACAGTTTCTACACCAATCCTCTTAAGATATCATAATCTCAAGTGTATAGTGTCTTTAATGCATCGGAAGATGCACTTAATCCGCTTTTGAGGTAAGAAGTTTTAGGATCCTTCTTACAAGCATACACAGGTGCAGACACTAGACATGATATCGAGCCTACTTGCCGTTAGGTAAACTAAATTACCTATCATGCCCCTAACCTAGTACTATCCACGCACTTACCTTCATCGTCTCTTGTGAGATTCATTTTCGCGGACATGGGCATTAATATTGATTAAGATTTTTCTAAGCTAAGTATCTTATACATATATGTATTTTAGTATACTTTGATCTAAGAGGATACTATCTTCAAGCAGTAATATATGAGGGCTAGGGCAGAGACTTAATTCACTCATCATGCTCATCTCAAACTTATCACGCATGATCTTTGTGCGATCATTGTACATTTCTTGACAAGTTGAGTTTGAAATAATTATCGTCGATAAATATTTGAGCAATGATGAGATGTGAATTTCATCTATTATGTTAGTGCCTACTAAGTAAGATTCTACGAATACTACAAGCTTAACATGTCTACTAACAAAGGATGTTTTAAGAAAGCGTACCTTAGCCTAAGGTGTTGCCCTTAAAACTAGAAGACTAGACTACCTTTGTTGAAGGCTAAGCAATAAGAGACACGACTTGAATTTGCGTCACAAGATTAGTACAATCACTAATCATACTCCATTAGTTGGACTTCAAGTTGCATCACAACCATTTCTATCTAGCAAGACAGAAGCTCAAACATTTGGTCCCCAATATCTCATGGGTCCAAAGTTGTTAGAGTTAAACATCCTACGCATTTGTCACATTTGTTTGAGATGTTGGAATGGAGGACACATTTCCCATGGTAAGTAACTTTGTGATTGACGGTTATTCCAAGTTACGGGAAAGTTACTTGGATAACTTTGTCTTCTAAAGTTACCTCTCGGTAGAGGAGTTCTTGACCGAGGTTTGGGAACATTTGTTCTTCTAGGTGAAGGAGTCTTTGATCTAATATCAGGTTTTACAAAACCAAGTCCGGGAGTTGACAAGGGTTTGTAAAAAATTTTGACTTCCTTGTTACTAGCTATAGGTACTTCTACATTATTTATAACTAAGTGACTCGGTTTAGGATTTAAGTTATTTTTCAAAATTGACCCAGATCTGACTCTAGCACCAGACGGTACCACGGTACCACTAATTTTACTGGTGCCGTCTGTACCTTTAGTGGTGTCGTCATCCATAATTTCAGATACTCCAGGCTTTACAAATTTTACTTGTTTGGTGCCACTTGTAGAAGCTTGGTTTGGGTCATATCCTAATCCTGCACGGTCATGTTCACTAAACCTAATATTTTCAAGCATATCATTAAGTGCCTTTGTCCCTTCTTCAAACTTAATGATCCTCAAATCCTTTGGATTGGCATTCAAACATACGGTGTACTCAGGCATTCAGGCATGTTGGGCTACTCTGCTTTTTTGGGATACGAGTAGCCCACTGGATCTACCTGAGTACACCTCTGCTTCTGCCAGCCTACAGTACAAAGCCTGTTAGAGGCTTGCTTAGCCTCCCGGACCGGACAATCTCTACCTTGCCAAGGCTTAGCTACACACATATTATCGCATCTTTGATGCTTGTAGGCTAACCTTAAGGAAGAGCAACAAATTGTCAAGAAGAAAATCCAATTCAACAAGAGCGTAGCTCTATACCTAAGGGGTGATGAGCAGAGTGTGAGAGGCCCTCGTAGGATGACCTGTTTGGGTTCATTTTCTTTAAGTTTCTCATTCTTTACTTGAAGACTTATGCATGACCTACATCCTAAGTCTACTTCTTTATTTTTCTCAAGTCTTTTGACTTGATCCTTTAGTTCTAAAATTTGCACTTCGAGTTCATGCAATTTTAATTTTAGGGTTTTGTTTCTACATAAAATTTGAGAACTTACCCCACATAACTTATTATATTCATCATATAGTATGTTATCATCTATTGATGAATTATCATCACTATAATATGAAGAGTCGGAATGTACCTCATTAGAAGCTTGAGCCATTAGGCATGTTTCATCGTTGGGCTTCTTCTCTTCTTCTTCACCGCTATCACTCCAAGAGCCTCCTACGAAAGCTCTTTGGTTGTTGGTTTTCGGTGGTTTGGGACATTCTCCTATGAGGTTATTAGGATCTCTGCATCTAAAGCATTTCCTATCACTTGTCCCTCTCTTCTCAACTCGATTCTTGTGCGATGGCTTCTTGTCATCACGAGGTTGCCTAACGAACCTACCTCTTCTCCTAAAGAAATTTTTAAAGTCTCTAACGGCTAACGCATACTCTTCATCTTCACTATCGGAACTCGAACATTCCTCATCACTAGACTCCTTTTTGGCTTTCAATGCTAGAGATCTAACTCTCTCGCTTTTGCCTTTGACTATATTGGAGTCCTTCTTGATTATCATCTCATGAACCTTCAAGTTTCCTATTAGTTCATCGAGAGATAAAGTCGCCAAGTCCTTCGACTCTTCAATGGCGGTGACCTTTGCTCTCCATTTGGGATGTAGAGCCCTAAGAAACTTCCTAACATAATTCTTGCTAGAGTAACCTTCATCAAGTGCTTTAAGACTAGTGATAATAGTATTAAATCTAGCAAAAGCATTATCTATTGATTCATTTTCCGAAATGGAAAATTGTTTATATTGTTGAACAAGAAGATCTATCTTGTTCTCTTTGACTTGATTATTACCTTGGTGAGTGACTAACAAAGTTTTCCAAATATCTTTTGCCGTATTACACATGAAAATTCTTTCAAATTCCTTTTTAGGCAAAGCATTGTAAATCATCATTTTAGCCTCATCATTTTTGGCTAATTTTCTTTTAAGTTCATCACTTTGTTTATTATAAGGAACTATTTCATCCCTTTTAGTTTCCGGATTCTTTTGAATCGGTTGAAAATCACCCTCGGTAATAATATGCCAAAGATCAATGTCTTTTGATTTCACATACGTTTCGAATCTTGTTTTCCAATAAATAAAACAATCGGTTTCGAAAAGTGGTGGTCTTTGCATAGATTGCCCTTCTAGATATTTGTCGGAATCCATTGATCGATTCAAGTTTTAAAATACAATTTACTTTAAAATATTGACTGACGTGGCTTTGATACCAATTGTGGAAAACTAGAAGGGGGGGTTGAATAGTTTTACCAGTTTTTAATTTGTTTCAAAAAACTTTTCTATCGGAAACCTTAGATTCGAATCTTATGTGTAAACAATCAACACCAATATGAACTTTAAACTATACTAACTAATATAAGTAATGAAAGTAAAGTAAAGAGATGGAAAGATCAAACCGGGGCAAAGAGATTTATAGTGGTTCGGTCACGAAGCTCTTCTTCGCCCTACTCTACTCCCCGAGTACCACACTCGAGAGTTTCAAACACTATGTCAACAAGACCTCACTTTAGGCGGAGAAAACTGTACACCTCGCTTATCTTATTTTCTGACACTAAGCTAGATGTCGAGTGCTAATCTTAGCTAGCACCAATCTACCATGATCTACTAGATCCTTTCTACTTCACACAATCTACACCCAAGACTCGATCTACCCGATCTACCTATGATCTACTTGATCAACACACTAGCTCGCAAGCTTCAAGAGATCTCCAAGATCTCGACACGATCACAATGATCAACCCTCACTTGACTCAATCTAACCTATCTACTCTTGATCAACTTGATCAACTTACAAGCCCAATGGCTACAAGAGATATTCAATATCTCAATAAGATCACAATGATCTTCTCTCACAAACTCTCAAAAGAAAAATGATCTTGATGCATACTATGATACAATCAAGTGTGTAACAAATGTAACAAGTGCTCTAACTACAACTACAACACTTTGTATCTACTTGGATACCTTGTATTCTTCTCTTGCACTTGAAGAGGAATGAAGAGGGTCTCTTGGATGGATGATTGGATCACTCTTAAACAAAAGAAAACTAAACTAAATGATCAAGAAGAAAAGATGTGGTGAGAGTATTAAACTCAGAAAGTTCTGTGTGAAAAAGGATGCACAAAATCTGTGAAGTGGGCTGGTATTTATAGGCAGAAAAAATCTGGCCGTTATGAAGGCACGGCTCCACTAAATCACACACGGTACCACTAAATTTAGCGGTACCGTGCCAGAAAAAAAATGCTCCTCTTTTTGTCTTTTGTGGTGAAAACTTATTTGGTGAAGTTTGGAGCTGATTTTGGGGGGAAAATAGTTGTTATCATTTTTGAACTTATTTTTCCATTAAAACATTTTTTAATTATTCAAAAATAATTTGTAAAGTATATTTTTGAAAGAAATGTTTTGTCACATTAAGAATGTGAAGTCTTAACCACAAATTCACTTCTTTGATCATTTGTCAAGTTGTAAATTTGTTTGTGTATACCTAGAGTGATTTGTGTAGAAATGGGATCTTTCGACTAAAAACTTGTTTACATTAATTTTAACGTAACGTGTTTTCACATTTTGTCATCCTTAAAACGTGAAGTTATCGAAAGATATAAATAACGTTTTAGAACATTATTTGCATCAACGGACTGTTTGGTGTCTTATTTCCTAGCTCTCATGTCAAGATAATGATATTCTAAACAAGCCCTCAAATCTGTCTTAAATGATCATTAAATGAGGCGTGTGTAATCAGAAAACCTAGGTTGATTTGTGTAATTATTTTACAGATATATGAAATCGGATAAATGGTTAGGGTTTGGTATGGGTTTGTGAAGGTGCGTTGCTAATATGATTATGAATATATGTTAATATGACGTTTAATTCAGGTCTTGTGAATTTTGTGAATTCGTGTGCGTTGGAACAATAAAAACATGTTATGTGATGGCCTAAAACGGATTTTTGGAATGGGCAGTTTTGAAATCCGAATTTGTGTGCATTACAACTCAAATTTCATAAGTGTTTAATACTGGTTCTTTACTTATAAACTTAGTTTAAGGTCTTAATTAAGTTTTTCAATTAGTTTGAGGTGATTTAGAGTTGACCGGGTTGTCTTTTTGAATTTTATGGAATCATATGTCAAACCTGAGTTTTGGGAATGTAAAATCAGTCAAATTCTATGATTTTTCATTTCAAATATATAAAGAGTTGAGAGCTCTCCTTTTACAGGTAGTATATTTCACATGTTTAGTAACTTCTGGAATTTTTGTAGATTTTTATGAAGTATATAAATGGGTTTGATAAACGTAAACTTTAGGGGTGTTTTTGTAGTTTACTTTCTGGACATCTTTGGGTAAATGATTTTTGAAATAGTGTTTTCACTTGGTAATAAATTCTATAAAAATTCATGTAAGGTCACAAGACATATAGGTACATGTGTAAATTTTTATACCTTATGAGTAAGAGTCTTAGTGTGGTTTGAAAATTCGTAAATGAAGGAAAGAGTATACTAAAATTAGAAAAATTGTTAAAGAACTTAGGTCTTTGTGAAATAATACCAATTGATGTGTCTTGAACCCTAAAGTGTACTTAAATGAAAATTATGATGTAAATGATTATATATTACCCTAAAATCTGAAAGCGTGTAAAAAGACCAAAATGCCCTTGTGATCTAAAACTTTGGTTAACGAGTCTATAAAGTACCAAATAAATTCCAAATTTCGGGAGATAAGTAAGATACGAAGAAAAATTACTTCTAATGCTACACTTGACATTTTGAGATGTACTAAAAATATATTTACATAATATATATTAACCGGAAATATTTAATGAATATTATTACTCTTAATTAAATCTTATAAATATGTATTAAAACCTTTTAAATGCAAAATTAAATTTTGGAAACTAAATGATTGATTGGGAGTCCATAAAATTCGTGATTTACAGCCCATCCCTCCCCCATTGACCGGCTTTTCACATTAATATAGCAACCAACTCATTTTAACCCTAAAAACAAAAGTGTCGACTAACAAAAATCACACACAATTCGTACCACCAAATCCGGCCATCTAAAAATTCGTGGGGTATTTTTTTGCTGTTGCTCATCATCTAAAGGAGTGGGGAAAAATAAGTTTGGAGTCTTGGAGGTGCTTGATCGATCGCTAGACATTCTTGATTCGAAAAACCCATCCGCCTAGGTGAAATTCGTTGTGACCATCCTACTCATTCACTAATCGACTTGGTATTTTTCTTATGTCCCTTTCATCAATTATAACTCATAAAAATTGTTAAACTCGATTCATGCATGGATTTTTACATCATTCGAATTATAATGTGTAAATATGGGTTAATTATGTAAAATATATAAAACGATTTTTCTGGGTTCTTATTATATTTTTCCTGAGTTCTTTAGTCATCAAACAAGTCTAGAAAAATGGTGGTTCGAATTGTAATGGCTTAATTTGATCGTATGGAAATTATTGTATTCGAAACCCTAAAAACACAATAATTCTCTAAAACACTCATACGAATTTTCTGGGCTGATTCTATATTTTTCGTGGCATCTATGGTCACCATATGATCTGAGAAAAATGATAATTCGAATTATAGAAGCTTAAAATAATTATTTCGAATTTATTGGATTAATCGGGTTATGTAATATATAAATCGTATAAATGGATTAAAATGGAACGAATGGTTTAGGGTTCTTGATATGATATAGATCTGGTCTAAATAATGTTATAATGATGATTTAATGATTGGATAGTGTTTTGGGAAATTAGGGTTTGATTTTGATTATATTTTATATATACCGATTAGAAGAATAAATGTTAAGGGTATGTTTTGCAATTTTTAAAAGTCATGGACCATTTTTGTAATACTCTATAAAACCAGGGCAATATGAATAAAATATGTCTTGAGGGTGCTATTTGTAAAATATGGAAGTTTTGGAATTAAAATGTAATTTGTAAATTATGTATATTCGAATTGGAAAATAAATAAAACGAGGGACTGAAACTGTAATTTCTGGAAACTTGAAGTGGTTTTGTGTAAATAATAATGCTAAGAGTATTTTGTGTAATTTGGAGTATTTATGGGGCTAATGTGTAATTATGGCTATTTATATAATTTGATTTGTATTTAAATAAATTACAAGGACTAAATATGTAAATTACCTAAACCTTGAGGGCTGTTTGTAACATATTTGTATTGAAGGGTATTTTTTGTAAATTGAATAAATAAAAGGGCTTGGTGTGTAATGTAACCAAGATGAGGATTAAATTGTAAATAATAAAAGTATAAGGTTTAATTTGTAATTAATAAAGTAAAGGGGTGTAACTTGTAAATTATGGAACTTGAAGGCTAAACATGTAATTCTGGAGAGTATAAGTGTTTGAAAGGTAAAATGATAAGATTTCAAATGTGGACCTTTAACTTTGGTAAATTTGCATTAATAACCCTAAACTATGAAAGATTATCATATTTGATCTTCAAATTTGTATAATGAGTTAAAATGAACGTTCCTTCCATAATAAGCTAATTGAAGACTTAACTTGGCTTGTATCACTTGAATATTGATAAATATGGGAATTTGCTAATTCGGGAAACCTGCTAAAGATAGAAAGTTACTAAATCTGGAAAGTTCTTAAAATGGAAAGATGAACTAAAAATGATAATCTGAACTTGAACCCCCTTAGTAATTTGTCTTCTACTTTCTCTAGGTGTGAAGAGAGAGAGGTCTTGATCCTTCTCGGTACTTTCTGCTTTTGTTCTTTGTGCTTGCATTCGAATAAGGTACAGATACTCTGCCCTTTTTCAGTAAGGGTGTCCTATTTCCTTGACATGATATGATTTCTGATTTGCATCTTCTGGTCTGTTAAAATCTGTTTTGGACCTTGATACTTTTGAAAAGATTTGATTTGAACCATTTGTTATGAGCCATCTGTTTTGAGCTATCTATTTTGAACCTTTGGATATGACCTTCTGATATGATATGATTTCTGACTCTTAGTTTGATACCCGAGCCAAAATTTGTGACCCTAGCCATGAAGGTAACATGGCCGTGTCTGTGATGCACCACTGGCATGACTAGTGTGTAGCCCTAGTGATTTGGTTACACCGTCCCTTTGATTTGGTCTGCATGTGTTTGGGTAGGGGCGTATGGATGCATCCTAGATCTGTTCTGTTTAGTGGATTGACTGTATATGATATGATATGATTTGTCTGGTGATTGGTACTGTGTGCTATACATGCCCTTCACATTTCTGAGAGGTCGCTCCTCTATGGTTACTGTATATGATATGATCTGATATGTTTCTGGGCTCGTGGTGGATTACTATCCTATATTATTCTTTCCCTTTTATTGACTGTACCTTATGATACTTTCCTTTGCACCATATATTATATCTGTTTCGTTATCATTTAATCTTTGCCATGATTTGTACTTCCTTATCTTGCTTTGTATATGTATCTGTTCACTGAGGTTTTTAAGCTCAGCCGCACGTCTTTTTCTTTTCGTGTGTGGCAGGTATCTAAGCTAGGAGCTGGGGCTTTTGCTTTGGGATTGAGAGATTAGAGCTTTTGGTTGGAGCTTTTACCTTAGATGACCACCCTTATATTATGACATTTGTTTCGGGATTCTGTTTCTTTTGTTTATTCCATTGGTTTATCTTTATCCTTTGAATTCATGTATTTTGTTTTAAGCCGTGTTGGCTTGACTTTCTTATTGATTTTGGTTTATGGCTTCCGCTGTGTATTATGTATGCTCTGATTTGTCACCGTGATGTGACACCTTTACCCTTGTCGGGTTGGGGTGTTACAATTATGGTATCAGAGCCCAGGTTGCGACCTGTAGTACATAAGCCATGACCTGTGGATCATGTGGACCTTAGGATTTGACCCTTAAAATTTAAGTCTTGACTGGTGAGGATTTGGGTAGACATAGGTTTCGGTTTCGTCTTTCCTTTCGTGCTTATTCTTCCTATGTTTTGCTAATCATTTCGTGATCGTTCAGATGGTAAATACACGCTTTACTCAGTACACTAATGGGAATGATGGCCCCAATTTCGAAGAGATGATAGCCGCTGCTGTGGCTGCTGCTATGCCTAAAGTGGTGGTTGAGGTCACCACTAACATCAGGAACGCTGCAAGTTCTTCTGGTGGTGGTGGTGGTGGTGGTGCTCAACCCGAGACTCCACCCACTGCTCCTTCCGCTGCTCCTCCTGTTGGCATTCATGTGTGGATCGAGAGGTTTAACAAGCTTAAGCCTCTCTCTTTCAGGTCCGCTGCTACTCCCCATGAAGCGGAGGACTGGATCACACACGTCGAGAAGTTGTTTCGTGTTCTGGGATGTGCTGATGAGTTTAAAACTCGGTTGGCCACATTCAAATTTGAAGGTGATGCTCAAAATTGGTGGACTGCTCTTATTCAGGCGAAAGGGGATGATTTTGCTGAGACTTGTTCGTGGGCGGAATTCATCGAGGTGTTTTATAAACAGTATATTCCTATGTCGGAGCAGCTAAGGTATGAAAGGGAATACGGGTCGATTCGTCAGGGTGATCATGAGTCGTCAGGAGAGTTTATGCAACGGTTTCTGCGTCTGGCCAGTTTCGTTGGGCCAGAGGTCACTGGTGATGCTATGCGGCAGGCTCGTCATTTCAAATGGGCTTTGAAGGGGTGGGTGTTAGACCGGATTGTTAACACTCCGTTTGAAGATGTGGCTGGAGTTCAGGACGCCGCACGTAACATCGAGTTGTTACATGCAGACAAGGAATCTAATAAGCGGGATAGGGACGGTAATCGGGTAAACTCCAGGGAGCAGGGCCGTCAGGGCCAGAGTCGGGAGTATAAGAGTTATGAGGAACGAGATCGGGCGGACCGTGGTCGTGAGCAACGAGGTCGAGAGTCGAGGTCAGTTTCTAGGCGGGATGGTGATCGTCACGAGCAGAGGAGGACTACTGAGGCCTTACCTCCTCCACCCCTATGTGCTACTTGCGGGAAGGCGCATCCGGGTACTTGCTTTAGGATTACCGGCGGTTGTTTCTCATGCGGCTCTACTCATCATCGGGTGAAGGACTGTCCCAGGAAGAACTATAATGTACCGACGGAACCGGCTAAGCCAGCACCCACTTTGGGACGAGTTTATGCTTACACTCGTGATCATGCGGAGGACTCATCAGGTACTATTACCGGCTTTCTTTTCATTTGAGATCGTTTTGTCTTTGCATCATTTCGTCATATCTGATCCGTTTGCCAAGAAGCTTAATCTGAAACCAACATCATTAACTAATCGTATCCTTATCTCTGCGTCTATGAAATCATAACCGAAACTATTTTAGTTATCCGCATTTTCGTGTTCTGATCTGGTATGCCTTTGTGTTGTTTTCCGTTCTGTTTCGTTTCTGGTTCTTCGCAAATTTCGAGGACGAAATTTTTTTTTTAGGGGGGAAGAAGTTGTAAAACCCTAAAATCTGAAAGCGTGTAAAAAGACCAAAATGCCCTTGTGATCTAAAACTTTGGTTAACGAGTCTATAAAGTACCAAATAAATTCCAAATTTCGGGAGATAAGTAAGATACGAAGAAAAATTACTTCTAATGCTACACTTGACATTTTGAGATGTACTAAAAATATATTTACATAATATATATTAACCGGAAATATTTAATGAATATTATTACTCTTAATTAAATCTTATAAATATGTATTAAAACCTTTTAAATGCAAAATTAAATTTTGGAAACTAAATGATTGATTGGGAGTCCATAAAATTCGTGATTTACAGCCCATCCCTCCCCATTGACCGGCTTTTCACATTAATATAGCAACCAACTCATTTTAACCCTAAAAACAAAAGTGTCGACTAACAAAAATCACACACAATTCGTACCACCAAATCCGGCCATCTAAAAATTCGTGGGGTATTTTTCTGCTGTTGCTCATCATCTAAAGGAGTGGGGAAAAATAAGTTTGTAGTCTTGGAGGTGCTTGATCGATCGCTAGACATTCTTGATTCGAAAAACCCATCCGCCTAGGTGAAATTCGTTGTGACCATCCTACTCGTTCACTAATCGACTTGGTATTTTTCTTATGTCCCTTTCATCAATTATAACTCATAAAAATTGTTAAACTCGATTCATGCATGGATTTTTACATCATTCGAATTATAATGTGTAAATATGGGTTAATTATGTAAAATATATAAAACGATTTTTCTGGGTTCTTATTATATTTTTCCTGAGTTCTTTAGTCATCAAACAAGTCTAGAAAAATGGTGGTTCGAATTTTAATGGCTTAATTTGATCGTATGGAAATTATTGTATTTGAAACCCTAAAAACACAATAATTCTCTAAAACACTCATACGAATTTTCTGGGCTGATTCTATATTTTTCGTGGCATCTATGGTCACCATATGATCTGAGAAAAATGATAATTCGAATTATAGAAGCTTAAAATAATTATTTCGAATTTATTGGATTAATCGGGTTATGTAATATATAAATCGTATAAATGGATTAAAATGGAACGAATGGTTTAGGGTTCTTGATATGATATAGATCTGGTCTAAATAATGTTATAATGATGATTTAATGATTGGATAGTGTTTTGGGAAATTAGGGTTTGATTTTGATTATATTTTATATATACCGATTAGAAGAATAAA
Organism: Artemisia tridentata subsp. tridentata; assembly: GCA_021014915.2. Lineage (NCBI taxonomy): Eukaryota > Viridiplantae > Streptophyta > Magnoliopsida > Asterales > Asteraceae > Artemisia > Artemisia tridentata. Next base: position 21,245,136 of record CP139501.1, on the reverse strand, counting down.
TGTTAAGGGTATGTTTTGCAATTTTTAAAAGTCATGGACCATTTTTGTAATACTCTATAAAACCAGGGCAATATGAATAAAATATGTCTTGAGGGTGCTATTTGTAAAATATGGAAGTTTTGGAATTAAAATGTAATTTGTAAATTATGTATATTCGAATTGGAAAATAAATAAAACGAGGGACTGAAACTGTAATTTCTGGAAACTTGAAGTGGTTTTGTGTAAATAATAATGCTAAGAGTATTTTGTGTAATTTGGAGTATTTATGGGGCTAATGTGTAATTATGGCTATTTATATAATTTGATTTGTATTTAAATAAATTACAAGGACTAAATATGTAAATTACCTAAACCTTGAGGGCTGTTTGTAACATATTTGTATTGAAGGGTATTTTTTGTAAATTGAATAAATAAAAGGGCTTGGTGTGTAATGTAACCAAGATGAGGATTAAATTGTAAATAATAAAAGTATAAGGTTTAATTTGTAATTAATAAAGTAAAGGGGTGTAACTTGTAAATTATGGAACTTGAAGGCTAAACATGTAATTCTGGAGAGTATAAGTGTTTGAAAGGTAAAATGATAAGATTTCAAATGTGGACCTTTAACTTTGGTAAATTTGCATTAATAACCCTAAACTATGAAAGATTATCATATTTGATCTTCAAATTTGTATAATGAGTTAAAATGAACGTTCCTTCCATAATAAGCTAATTGAAGACTTAACTTGGCTTGTATCACTTGAATATTGATAAATATGGGAATTTGCTAATTCGGGAAACCTGCTAAAGATAGAAAGTTACTAAATCTGGAAAGTTCTTAAAATGGAAAGATGAACTAAAAATGATAATCTGAACTTGAACCCCTTAGTAATTTGTCTTCTACTTTCTCTAGGTGTGAAGAGAGAGAGGTCTTGATCCTTCTCAGTACTTTCTGCTTTTGTTCTTTGTGCTTGCATTTGAATAAGGTACAGATACTCTGCCCTTTTTCAGTAAGGGTGTCCTATTTCCTTGACATGATATGATTTCTGATTTGCATCTTCTGGTCTGTTAAAATCTGTTTTGGACCTTGATACTTTTGAAAAGATTTGATTTGAACCATTTGTTATGAGCCATCTGTTTTGAGCTATCTATTTTGAACCTTTGGATATGACCTTCTGATATGATATGATTTCTGACTCTTAGTTTGATACCCGAGCCAAAATTTGTGACCCTAGCCATGAAGGTAACATGGCCGTGTCTGTGATGCACCACTGGCATGACTAGTGTGTAGCCCTAGTGATTTGGTTACACCGTCCCTTTGATTTGGTCTGCATGTGTTTGGGTAGGGGCGTATGGATGCATCCTAGATCTGTTCTGTTTAGTGGATTGACTGTATATGATATGATATGATTTGTCTGGTGATTGGTACTGTGTGCTATACATGCCCTTCACATTTCTGAGAGGTCGCTCCTCTATGGTTACTGTATATGATATGATCTGATATGTTTCTGGGCTCGTGGTGGATTACTATCCTATATTATTCTTTCCCTTTTATTGACTGTACCTTATGATACTTTCCTTTGCACCATATATTATATCTGTTTCGTTATCATTTAATCTTTGCCATGATTTGTACTTCCTTATCTTGCTTTGTATATGTATCTGTTCACTGAGCTTTTTAAGCTTAGCCGCACGTCTTTTTCTTTTCGTGTGCGGCAGGTATCTAAGCTAGGAGCTGGGGCTTTTGCTTTGGGATTGAGAGATTAGAGCTTTTGGTTGGAGCTTTTACCTTAGATGACCACCCTTATATTATGACATTTGTTTCGGGATTCTGTTTCTTTTGTTTATTCCATTGGTTTATCTTTATCCTTTGAATTCATGTATTTTGTTTTAAGCCGTGTTGGCTTGACTTTCTTATTGATTTTGGTTTATGGCTTCCGCTGTGTATTATGTATGCTCTGATTTGTCACCGTGATGTGACACCTTTACCCTTGTCGGGTTGGGGTGTTACATGAAAATTATGATGTAATTGATTATATATTAACCTAAATTATGTAATGGAACCCTAATCACATTAATGAACCACTATAAATTTATGAATCAGTTATGACAATTAATGGACTTATAAAATGGACTCTATGAACCCTAATCCGTGTAGATTAGTTGAAGAAGGCGTGACGTTGTTTCCTTGTGATCACGGTTTCATTTGCTTTCATTTCATTTGCTAAGGTACAAATATTCTGCCCTTTTTCAGTAAGGGTTATCTCATGACTTATTGATTTCTTGATATTTGTTATTTGATATGCTTTAATCCATATTTGTTCACTATTCGTTTGATTATTCATTTCGTGCTATATTCTATTCATATAGCTATTATCTGAGCTGGATAATTTATAATTATCCCTTATCATTATATTGTTGGGCATGAGTGTTGAGAGTAGGAGCTAGAGACCTACCTTGCTTAGTTTTCCCACTTATTTATGCTTTTAAGACAATTTATGGCTTTGGATATTGTACTGCCTTTTAGACTAAGTTTGGATATCATTTTCTTTTGGAGTTTGTAATGTTTGACTTAGCCTTTGCTTTAATAAGAAGTATTCCGCTTGCGTTATTATGTTCTGATTGACACCATAATGTTACACTTAGGCCCTTTTCGGGTTGAGGTTTTACAATTATGGTATCAAAGCTTAGGATTCGACCTGTAGTACTTTAAGTTATGACCTGTGAAAGATTTGGCCCTTAGGTTTGCACTATAGGAGCTTATGAAACAACCTTTTTGAATTTTCCTTAGGATTTCCACTCTGAAGAAACTTAAATTATGACCGGTAAGGATTGGGTAGACTATAAGACATTTGTTTAAGAATCATTGCTTCCGCATCACTCTGATTCGTGCCTTACTTTTAGTTAAGCTCTTTTAAGATCACTCTTTCCGGAGATTAGAAACTTATTATTTTGCACAACCTAAGATTAGTGACCAAGTAAGTTTAGAATGCGTTGAGAATTTTGTGGTAATGCCTGACACTATATAAGCCTTATTTTCTGATTCCGTCCTTAACCTCTGATTCGTTTGTTAATCATTTAGATGCCTCTTCGATCATTCTGAGGATTCTTATGACCATGATGTGTTTGACACATTCTGTGACTTCTCTTGCTTTTGCTAAGCATATTTAAGTCTCCCTACACTATTAGATTTCACCTTACCCATTCCTATTCCTATAAGAAATCTTGTGGTGATTAACCATGAGTATGGGAATGTTTCCCTCACTTCTGAATGATAAGATTCACTCTGCTGATCTGTCTTTCTCTGGAATGTTAATTTCGATGTTATTCTTGTATGGATTAGTTGACTGAGCATCAAGATGCTAACTGTTGTCATACAGTACACCTTTGATGATTCGAACATCCTGAATTCTCTTTACCATGACTTCTGAATAGTTAAATCGTTGTTATCGTTACTATCCTGGAAACTCGTACGTTATTTTCGCGGTTGTAAAGGTTTCCTTGCACCTATTTTTGTACACCGTGGGATGAATCTCACTTTGAGAGTCATTTTGCAATCTGAGTTTTCTCGATGAAATCCCTGAGCAAACTACCAAGATTTCCACTAGAATGTGAAGTTGATTTGACATAGTACTAAGAGATTGTTTAGTCACGACTCGAGGTGGAATATGATATCAATAAAGGCATGATTATATGATGCAAGTATTATGACGCCTGATCAACGTGATAATATTTACATCATATAACGTAAACTTATTGGGATCATTGGACATTTTGAGAAGTGCCTGAGAACAGTAAGGTTTGATGAGACAGAACCATATCCGTATAGAACGACGTTTTGTCTGATTCTGAAACTCCATATCGAATAGCACCAGTTGAATTGAGAAAACTGAAGGAACATCTGCAAGGACTACCGGGAAGTGGTTTCATTCGTCTAAGCGTATCTCTGTGGGGGTGCATCAGTTTTATTTTCGATGATGAAGGACGGTAGTAGGAGATTAGGTATTGATTTCTGGAAGCTGAATCGCATTCTAGTTAGAAACCGTTATCCACTACCTCGAATCGACAACTTATCTGATCAACTTTAGGATGAGAAGTCTTCTCTACGACTGATTTAAGGTCTGGATATCATCAATTACGTGTGAAGAGCAAGATATTCCTAGAACTATCTTTCGTACTCGTTATGATCACTATGAGTTTAGTGACGCCAATTGTATTGGCTAATGCTTCGACTGTTTTATGGACTTGGTGAATCGTGCCTTTCGTGAGTACTTGGACAAATTTGTCATAGTATGATATTCTAGTACATTCAGAGACGAAGGAGAAACATGAGGATCATTTTCGTATTATGTTGGGAACTTTGCATAAGAAGAAACTTTATATATTCTGAAAGTGTGATATTGGTTGGGATAAGTGGTGTTCTTAGTTGATGGTATTATTAGGATCCTACGAAGATGGAAACTATCACCAAATGGCCAAGACCGAAGACAGTTACAGAAGTTAGAACCTTTTGAGTCTTGCAGAAGAATTGTGGAAGATGTTCATGACTGGCATTACCGTTTACGAAGCTTATGAGAAGAGGAGAGAAGCTTAGTTGGGATGAGAACTGAGTTTTGGAAAAGCTGAAATAGAAATTAGCTTCCATACTTACAGGTGGGTTCCAATTTTGGGACATTTCAAGAAGAGACTTGGTTATGCCCTTATGCAGTACGGGAAGGTTATTGCTTATGTATCAAGACAACTAGAACCGTATGAGGCAAATTATTCAACGCATAACTTGGAGTTGGCAACAGTGGTGGTTGTTATTAAGACTTGGATGCATTTCTTAAATAGCAGATTTTGATCTGTGTTAGAAGAATTGAGGAAACAGTTTGACTGAGGTACACAATTTTTACTTCTATATTCATCTTAGTTGTAGATCTGGAGCAGACATTTTGGTGGGAAGGCAGTTAGCAAGTTGGCAGAAACCTTTAGACTAGAGATTATTTGGTTACTTAGCGCAACTGCAGTGATCGTGTCAGAAATTCATGTTTTACCTCACAGTTCCAAGAAGAACTATAGAAGGCTTGAGGAATCAGACTCAAGTTTAGGATTTCTTTTGACTCCCAGAATAATGTACAGACATAATCGACTATTCGTACATTAGAGGATAGATTGAGATCATGTACTTTGTATGGATGGATGTTGGGGCAAACATTTATGTCTGGTTGAGTTGCTTATAATAATTGATGGCATCTTAATGACAAGGGATTCCTTTCGAACCTATGTATGAACGGAAGTATAGAGCACCTTTTGGTGGAATAAGGTCGGAAAGTTACTTATTAAAGGTCCGGAGCTGATTTTAGTGACTAGTAGAATAGTCACCATTGTAGAAGAGAAGCTTTGAAATTTTAGACCGGAGATTTTGGGGTGTCTCAGTACAGAAGTATTAGACTTTCTAGCATGTGATGGAGAGTTATTCGGCAATTCGTTAGTCCTTAGGTTCATTCTTATCACTACGTATATTCTGCCATTTTTGTTAGGTATTTGGTATGTTCGATAATTCGATTTGAGCTTCGTTGGTCGTTTGTATGCTTCTTTGATTCGTTCGGAACCTTAGATAGAAATGATGAGAATTCCTACCATTTAGCATTTCCTTCTTATCTGACTCGTGTTCATATCATGTTTCAACTCATGTATCTTTTTGAGAAATTACAACTATCATCCGTTACATATATGTTTCGTATTCTTTGGATCAGATTCGTTATGATTTGTTTTGCTGGAGAGCCTGAGGCTATCCTAGATTGTCTGGATCGAGTCATGAGAAAACTTTTCCATTCGCTAAAATTCTTTGGAGAAACTAATCTGAGTGAGTTAATCATATTCTTTCTTTTCATGATTTGGTACGTTTCTGTTCGAGCTAAAATTCTTTGGAGAAACTAATCTGAGTGAGTTAATCATATTCTTTCTTTTCCATGATTTCGGTATTTGTTACACAAACATAACTGATGCATTTAAAGCCCAATCAAACCCAATTATGACCTTCCTTTTATGATACCCGTTCCTCCCCTAATTCTTAGGAGTATAACGCCGGTTATTTTCTGTCGCTCTCTCGCATTCCATTCATACGAACCACAAAACTAAAACTCATCCAATCGGCTTCCTTATGCCTCCTCTACACCGAACCCTAAACCTACTCTCATCACCATTCATTTAGCCCTCAAGAATCAAGGAAGAATAAGGCTCGAAGTTGCTTTGATCGTGATACGTTGGGTTGTTTGTGTCTTGATTCGTAGGTTTCTGTTGGTCTCGTTAGTTTTCTGCCAAGGTATCATCATCATTATCTTTTCCTCTTCAACCATTCGACACCTATATACATGTATCATATGTAATCAAAACTCGAAATAGGCTGAATGATTGATAATAAATAAGTTAATATACATATGAATGTTTCGCTAAATATGTGGGATGAACAACTCATGTATACGCCGCCTAAAAATCAGAAATATATGAACCATGGGTGTCGATTTCAGTCTAGTGTATACTCTTTGTTGTCTCATTAATAAAACTACATAAAATCACGAAACATATTCGCCAATAAGATCTGTCTTGTGTCGAGTATGTGTGGACTGTTTGGTGTCTTATTTCCTAGCTCTCATGTCAACATAATGATAATCTAAACAAGCCCGAAAATCTGTCTTAAATGATCATTAAATGAGGCGTGTGTAATCAGAAAACCTAGGCTGATTTGTGTAATTATTTTACAGATATGTGAAATCGGATAAATGGTTAGGGTTTGGTATGGGTTTGTAAAGGTGCATTGCTAATATGATTATGAATATATGTTAATATGATGTTTAATTCAGGTCTTGTGAATTTTGTGAACTCGTGTGCATTGGAATAATTAAAACATGTCATATGATGGCCAAAAACGGATTTTTGGAATGGGCAGTTTTGAAAGCCTAATTTGTGTGCATTACAACTCAAATTTCATAAGTTTTTAATACTGGTTCTTTACTTGTAAACTTATTTTAAGGTCTTAATTAAGTTTTTCAATTGGTTTGGGGTGATTTAGAGTTGATTGGGTTGTCTTTTTGAATTTTATGGAATCATATGTCAAACCTGAGTTTTGGGAATGTAAAATCAGTCAACTTCTACGATTTTTAATTTCAAATCTATAAAGAGTTGAGAGCTCTACTTTTACAGGTAGTATATATCACATGTTTAGTAACTTCTGGAATTTTTGTAGATTTTTCTAAAGTATATAAATGGGTTTGATAAACGTAAATTTTAGGGGTGTTTCTGTAGTTAACTTTCTGGACATGATTGGGTAAATGATTTTTGAAATGGTGTTTTTACTTGGTAATAAATTCTGGGAAAATTCATATAAGGTCACAAGACATATAGGTACATTTTTAAATTTTTATAGCTTCTTAGTAAGAGTCTTATTATGGTTTGAAAATTCATAAAATGAAGGCAAAAGTATACTAAAATCAGAAAATTTGTTAAAGAACTTAGGTCTTTGTGAAATAATACCAATTGATGTGTCTTGAACCCTAAAGTGTACTTAAATGATAATTATGATGTAATTGATCATATATTAACCTAAATTATGTAATGGAACCCTAATCACATTAATGAACCACTATAAGTATTTATGAATCAGTTATGACAATTAATGGACTTATAAAATGGACTCCTAAGTATTATATGAACCCTAATCCATGTAGATTCGTTGAAGAAGGCGTGACGTTGTTTCCTTGTGATCACTGTTCCGTTTGCTTTCATTTCATTTGCTAAGGTACAGATATTCTGCCCTTTTTCAGTAAGGGTTATCTCATGACTCATTGATTTCTTGATATTTGTTATTTGATATGCTTTGATCCATATTTGTTCAGTATTCGTTCGATTATTCATTTCATGCTATATTCTATTCATATAGCTATTATCTGAGCTGGATAATTTATAATTATCCCTTATCATTATATTGCATGTGCTATGCCTATTTATGTTGCCCATATTTGTAGCCAGTCATGGGGAGTCCATGACCGTGCCATTGATGCACCAATGGTAATGACGCTGTCAGTGGAGGCGGGGTTTTGTCCACTGCGTTCCCATTTGATTTGTATTGCTATTAATAACGCACATGGCCCGTGTATATTGTATGTATGTTTAGTCTAGAACTGGCATATGTATATCTGTTTTGAAGTGAGCGTATGGATGCATCCTAGGTATTTTGTTCAGTTTTGATATATGCTTGTGAATGGACTTGAGTGTGTGCAATACACCCAATTTCACTATTTGGTACATCGAGCTAGCTACTCCATGTACAATTTGTTATATGATTTGTTGGGCATTTCCTTTGATATTGATATCCACATTATGTTCATTATTATGCTTTGATCCCTTTCATATGTTCCATATTCTAATCTTGTTCAACAGGTTCTATTGGATTTATTCGCTTATTCGATTCGATTATGCTTATTATCTTTCATATGTTATATCTATTCACTGAGCGTTAGCTCAGCCGCATTTTCCTTTCTCTGCGGCAGGTTATCACAGGGATACTGGGCATGAGTGTTGAGAGTAGGAGCTAGAGACCTACCTTGCTTAGTTTTCCCACTTATTTATGCTTTTAAGACAATTTATGGCTTTGGATATTGTATTGCCTTTTAGACTATGTTTGGGCATCATCTTCTTTTGGAGTTTGTAATGTTTAACTTAGTTTTTCCTTTAATAAGAAGTATTTCGCTTGTGTTATTATGTTCTGATTGACACCATAATGTTACACTTAGGCCCTTTTCGGGTTGGGGTTTTACAGATTAAGTGATGAAACTAGGTTACAAAGAGTTCTCTTAATCAATTATTGAGTTTGCAGGACCTTCTTGCCTTCTAAAATCGTCTGGGAATCGAGTCTTATGGTATAAAGTTGTTTAGAATTCGTAATAAGGGGTTTATATATATAGTCTCTGGAAAATGATTGAGACGGCGTATTGGGCTCCTCCAATACGGCGTATCGGGCTTGAATACCGTAGGCTCCATGATTAAAATATTCTAAAATCTGTACGAACCGCCTGTGGATACGACGTATTGGCCATTCTGGATACGTCGTATTGATGTACTTAACGACTTGGTTGATTTGATGAAGTCTTGATTCGATACGCGGTATTACTTAGGATAAATACGACGTAATGAGTCTCTGATTAGTGGACTATGCTTGATTTCTTCATTTTAGCTCCAAACCACGTTCATTTCCTTAACTTTCATCAATTGCTTCGTTATTTACTGAGATTAACAAAGTAAATGAATAAGTACCAATTCTCACATAAATAACATAAGGGAGGCAATATAAATGGGATAAATGATGCATATATTTAGTCCTTATTTGATGTTACCACCTTCTCAGAACCTTCACCATTCCCTCCTCACTTGGAATCAACCTCGTCCTCTGGTTCCATTGCCTTTTCATCCTTTTCAGCTCGATCCAACCTTCTTCTCTCCTTTCCTCTACCCAAGGTCTCATTGGCAAATGCATCATCTATAGCTGAAGCTTCAATGTCTGCCCTTTCCAAACATTCTTCAACATCTATAGCTGGAGCTTCATCAACAAGTACTAGAGCTTCATCAACTACAACTGGAGCTTCATCAGCAAGAGCTGGAGCAACACCAGCCACATCTTCTCTGAGTTCATTGTTAAGAAAAGCCACACTTGAATTACTTGTGCTAACTCAGCATACAACACATCAATCTCTTCCTGTTCATCAAGTCCATGGTATGTTGGATCACCCTTCCAATCAACTTCAATTTCTTGGTGGAAGACATCATCCTCTATCCATGTCTCCAACTCACCTTCCAAACCGTATTCAAGTTCAAGTTCACCCATACCCTGTTCAACATCCTCTTGACTAAGTTTCTCTATAACGTTGTCAAACTTTAAATTCATATCTGCCACAGCCTCATCTTGACTGACAGTTTCTTGGCTTAGCTTCTCCTTCATTTTCTTATATCCATTTTCGAGTACAAAATCAATCTCGAACAAGATATTTCAGAACTCGAACTCATAACTCAACCATTTTTCCTTTTTTTGTTCTCACTTTCATTCGACCATGGTGTTAGAATAACAAGTTCATCATCAAAATCTAGGAAAATGCAATCTCATCATCCTTGCATCCAACCTTACTAGATGAAGCATGCGTTAAAGTATCAACATGTTTTCCCTCCTTTCCCATTTCAGTAGCACCATGCCACTCTAGCAAACACAACTTTCCATCTTTCTCAACTTCCTTAAAGAAATCATCTTCCTCTATATCTTCAATCACAACACCCTTACCATACCTACTCATCATCTCCATCAAATGTTGTTCGACCAATGAAACATCTGTTTCAATGTAAACCTCTATTTCCTTAAATCTTGGCACATATTTCAACAACGTCACCACATCTTCCTCACTCTTCAATGGGACCAACCCATCATCCAAAGATTCCTCAAGGATCCTAAAATGTGTGAACAGAATCTTATCATCACCTAATCTTAGCTCCTCTAACATCCCAACAAATTGATGAATGGAGAAAAAGTCACAATCAATCAGGTCAACATAGGCTATATATGCGAACCGATATCTTCGGTCTAGTTGGTTTGAGAAGTCCCCATCATCGTGGATTTTCATAGTGAACATTGTATCATTAGAATCTGGTTAGAAAAACAAACAACAACTTAAAAGCTTGAAAATCACATAACCTACAGTGTACACATGCATGTTCGAATAAGAAAAACAAATAACAACTTAAAACATCTAAGCTTACCATAAATAAGACCAAACTAATGGGTTGGGAAATCAGGAGTTCGAATCTGCCAAATTGAAGCTCCCACTACCATTTTGATTATGAGTATGGTTTGATTTTGACCGGATGCTAATTTCCAGATAGTATGTGTGTGCATGTGTCATTTGATCAGATAAAGCAGAAGAGTATATACACAATTAACTTTAGCTGCAATATGTCCTTGTGAATATGTGTGTCTTGGGAAAGGAACATGTGTAAAATGGTTGGAAAACTGAAATGACAAAAATACCCTCACATGGAACGCACGTGAGGACTTACCAACGGGATTTTTTAATGGTCGTCAGTGAGAAAGACATAAATTGCAACAAAGTGCGAACACAATTAAATAACCCAAATGTGTTTTAGATCCACGTGATTGTATTTTAGTACTTAATCAAAGTATCAAACTAATGACAATTGAAAATGAAATGATTTAAGCTGAAGTTGATCGGGAGAAATGGTGTCAACCTAGCTAATCCCCAATTAGTCCAATGATCCGATCTTGAGTGCAACGTTAATCCTAATTCTATTAGTTGTTCTTATGTCATCTAGGTCCAGTATTGATCATTGTAACCTAGACCTATAATCCCTAGTTATCAACCTTAAGCTCTTAGTGATCAATCAACTAGTTCATAGTCTTTAAGTCTCCAACTACCCTATATGATTTTCCTAATGCCAACAATCCCGCTACTTGGCATTTAAATGCCTATTAGATTTAACTAACACTTGTTTACTCGTACTTCTTATGTAATAGTCTTCACCTAGGCAAGAGATATGATCTACCCCATGCAACTAAACATGATTTTTCGTCCGTTAATCAACCTAATAATATAGTTTTCAGCTTTAAACCTAATCACTATCCTATTAGAACTAGGTGGCTTCTAATACTACCGAAACACAAGGATCAGACAGCAAACATATAAGATATCTAATAAAACAAGGAATTAAAGAAGCAAAATCAAATCATTATATTAATTGGTTCATAACAAGGCTAACACATGAAATGATTATCCAATCATAGTAGTGATGAAAGAAAAAACAATGTATAAATCGCAAGTGATAATGAACATAGTGTTTAAACAAATCACACTAACTCGATCTATGTGTAGAATCGTAGAGGGGGTGAATACGGTCTTTTCGACTTCTTCGAAGTTTATCAACTTAAAGTATCAAAGATCAACAAGTGGTTATACAACAATGACATTCAAAACCACAATATATGAAGCGAGTAAAGAGGCACCACGATATATACTGGTTCAGAATTGGGGGTTTATACCATCCGTACGTCTAGTTGCGAATCCGCGACACCGATACTATTACTCTAGTACAATCCTTATAGTGGACTATAAACCGTATACAACTTCACTCCACCGATATGTACATGATCGGCGCTCACTAAGAAGAGCTGCTCCCTACCGTATTCCACCCTCGGAAACCACCTACAAGTATTTCGTGATTTGACTTAACCACTAAGACCACAAAGACTTTCCTACCGGAAGTATCAAACCCCAACTAGATCTTACCCGATCAAGGCTTGATCACCAAGATACAAGACTTTATACACCCATAACAAACGAATGATGGTTATTAGTTCGAACCAAGCCTAACCTAACCTAGAGATTCGATTCTAGTAGAAAGGGTATAGAGAAAAAGACCCTCTACACTATTCACAAGAGTAGATTAGGTCCCTGTGAATCTTCCCTTGAGGAGATGTGTTCTTTCAAGAATGATAAGATAGGAAATTAGAACAAAATAAGATAGTAGACTTAGAGGGTTGAGAGAAAAGAAGTAAGAGGGAAAGAATGAATGGGAAGGGGTGAAGAATTGTCACACCTCGCCAAGGCGGAAACGCGAGTGTAACTTCATGGATATCGTCACAACACATGGTGTCTAAATAGAGAATTTCTACATGCGCATAAATAGAGCAAAGTACAGACACAAAGTGTCGTAACAATACCCCAAAAGAAAATAAACAAGACAAATCTCCAAAGATATCCTCAATAAAACAAAAGTACTAGTCGAAAACATTTAAGTATCATAATCCAAAATCAAACATATTAAATTCAAAACATAAAGATAATTCGCTCTCAAATGCAACTAAGTCTCGTCTAGTCGCTTCCTTCTATCTTAGCCTTAGAATGCTCACCTGAAAATGATGCTTAAAAACGTCAATATAATGTTGGTGAGGTTCATAGGTTTAAGACACACAATATATCTCAGGCAACCAGTTTACTGTGATTATAAAACATATCAGGACAGTAAAAATAGTTATTATACAACTAGCATGTAATCGCAACCAATTAACCAGCAAACGGGACATAAGGGACGGAACGCGCCAACGATCCAAATAGCAACAATAATAATAATAATGGGTAAACCGTACCCTCTGATCAGACCACACAGAATAATAGTGAGTAGAAATCCTACTCTCCAATTGGATAATAGGAGCATAGCTACCCTCCAAATGGACCACACAGAATCACCACACAATAATCTCATAACATGCATACACGTATAATAACACTTACAAGTCCATGCATTTACAACCACATAATCACAGTAACTCAAAAATAAATTCGACACAAGCATCATTCCCATCCCAAGTTAAAACAAAGTAAAAATGGGACTATGAAACTCACCTCAAACTTCGCAGCTTCCAATTATCAAATCACAAATCTATATAACAAAAATAAGATCACATTACACGCGACCAAGCTAAAAGCTATAGTCCATGTAACACACATATGATGGATGTCTAAGGTTCATGTAAACCACCATGGATCACCTAGACTCCATCCTAACCACTACCAAACACTTTTACTCACTAAATCCCTTGCATATACTTTTTCAGAATACGCAGATTTTTGGGGTACTTTCACCCACATAAAATCACAACAAAAATAACTCAAAAATTCACCATGGTCCTTCATGAGCATAAAAGCTTCTCCCAGAAGGCCATGCACTAAAAACACACACAAGTACTCTTTGAAAAATCAAACATAAAAACTATCCAGATTCGGATCTGAACGCACACTAAAAAGTTTTGACTCAACAACCATACTTCACAACTTATTATCGGCTAATTTTCGCGTGGAAGTCAAAGGGAATATAGAACTCAATTTCCCCAGAAGGGCTAACCCAAATTACTCATTTTAAACCACTTTTGACCTCAATACTTTTAACCTAAATTTGTCCCGGTTTAACAGTTCTGACACCTTCAATTGCAAAAATCGTTTGACTGACCTCCCGACCTCGAAATCACTCGTGGCCGGACTTTTTGGAAAGCTCTTTCTCTGAACTACAATTTAGACTCAAGAATCATCAATTAACTCATCTCCATCTATTAGATCTCGTCGTATCTTTACAGCCTTAAAAATCTGTCAAACCCTAACTCCATAATTAACACGTTTTATGCCCTAATCTCTTCACCAATCATCATAATATTACTAATTATTGATCCTAACATAGTGTATATCATTAATTTACAGAATTAAACATAAACCCTAATCCATCATATTATTGTTACATGAATTATAATAATAAATTGAACACAAGTATTGAAAATTATACATTGATCTTGATTTTTAGGCTTAAATAATTAAACCCTAATTTTTTTCTTCTTCCCCTCTACTTGGCCAGTCGTATATCACAAAAAAATGATTGAGGGAGTTTTGGTTTTGTATTTATAAGGCCCTATGGAAGATTCTAGATAAGCCTTATAATTGGTAAGTGTATTTGGATTAAAATTTGGTTTCCTTTCCCTCCCCCCCCCCTAATACCCTATTCGGCCGCCCCTTTAATATATATATATATATATATATATATATATATATATATATATATATATATATATATATATATATATATATATATATATATATTAATATTAATTATTACACTTAAAACCTTGTACTCTTGATATTTTATAAAAGCCTATACCGAAACCTAACATCTTACGCGGTAATTCTTCATTTTACGACAACCCGGAAAAATTATCATTTTCAAAACAAAGTTTTCAAAAATAGAATTTCACACTCATTATTAATATAACCCATAAAACCGAACACCACTTAATTTACCATCGCTCACAAAATTGAACACAACTCATTACGCAAAAACCCCGAATACCAAAACCACACAAGTCATTTCCTTGTCACCAAAGTGAACAAAATGAACTTATACCAAACAACACTACTCATGACACACCAGAAGAGTCACACAAAGGGATTTAGTGCCAAAACACGCATATATCACACATATGCCACACAAAACACTTAAGTCAGACCAAGCAAAAGTTAAATTGATCGAAACTAATATTTAGACTAACCTGCTAAAATCACGGTTGTTACATCATCCCCTACTTAGGGAAATCTCGTCCCAAGATTTAGCTACTTGTCTCACCAATCACATCAGCAAACAAATTTAGGTACTTAGACCTCATCTGATCCTCGCGCTCCCAAGTAAACTCAGGACCACGCTTCGAATTCCAACGCACCTTTACCAAAGCTATCTTACCACGCTTCAAACTCTTGACCTCTCGGTCCATAATCTCAACAGGTTCTTCGACAAAATTAAGGGTCTTGTCAACCTTAATCTCATCTAATGGCACATGCAGACTAGCATCCGCCAAACATTTCTTCAAATTAGATACGTGGAATGTATCATGCACACCACTTAGCTCCTGAGGCAATTTCAGTCGATATGCCACAAGTCCAATCCTTTCCGTAATCTCAAACGGTCCTACATATCTCGGTGCTAATTTGCCTTTCTTACCGAAACGCACAACACCCTTCCAAGGGGACACTTTCAGCATCACAAGATCACCAACACCAAACTCTAAAGGCTTACGGCGATTATCCGCATAACTCTTTTGGTGATCCCTTGCTGCCTTAAGTCTTTCTTTAATTTGAAAAATCTTATCCGTAGTCTCTTGCACCAGTTCAGGACCAATTAGTTGGCTTGTTCCAACCTCTGCCCACAGAACAGGCGATCTACATTTCCTCCCATACAACATTTCAAACGGAGCACACCT
Source organism: Artemisia tridentata subsp. tridentata (assembly GCA_021014915.2). Classification (NCBI taxonomy): domain Eukaryota; kingdom Viridiplantae; phylum Streptophyta; class Magnoliopsida; order Asterales; family Asteraceae; genus Artemisia; species Artemisia tridentata. The sequence goes on along the minus strand of CP139501.1, from coordinate 21,229,325 downwards.
AATACTGGAATGATAGCTGTTATTATAGGAAAACTCAGCTAAAGGTAAATGAGTATCCCAGCTTCCTCCAAAATCGATTGCACATGCTCTAAGTAAATCTTCTAAAGTCTGAATTGTTCGCTCGCTTTGCCCATCCATCTATGGATGATAAACTGTACTCATATCCAAACGCGTATCCAAAGCCTTCTGTAGCGACTGCCAGAACCGCGATGTAAACCTACTGTCGCGATCAGATATAATAGACATTGGCACACCATGTCGTGCCACAATCTCATTGATATAAATTCTTACCAGCTTCTCCATCTTATAATCCTCACGAATGGCCAGAAAATGTGCAGACTTTGTCAACCTGTCCACTATGACCCATATCGTATCATGTCCATTACTTGTTCGAGGCAACTTAGTAATAAAATCCATCGTTATGTTCTCCCATTCCCACTCAGGAATCGGCGGTTGTTGTAGCAATCCAGAGGGTTTCTGATGTTCAGCCTTAACCTTCAAACAAGTCAAACACTTACTAACATACTCTGCTATTTCCCTCTTCATTCCTGGCCACCAATAAGCATCTCTAAGATCGTAATACATCTTGTTAGATCCTGGATGAATCGAGTATCTTGTTTTATGAGCCTCGTCCATGATCAGCTTTCTTACCTCTCCCACCATCGGAACCCATATCCGATCCAAGAAATATAACCCACCATCCTCCTTTTTCTCCATTTGTTGATCCAACCCTCGCAGCATCTCAGCTGTTGCGTTTTCATCCTTGAGAGCTTCCTCTTGTGCTTCCAATATCTTCCTCTTGATTCCCAATTGCAAGGTCATACACATAGCTCGCACACGCTTAGGCTTAATCCTTTCTTTCCTACTCAACGCATCAGCCACCACATTCGCCTTTCCAGGATGATAGCGAATCTCACAATCATAATCACTAAACAATTCAATCCATCTTCTCTGTCGCATATTCAGCTCCTTCTGACTGAAGATATGCTGAAGACTCTTATGATCCATATAAACAACACTCTTTGTGCCATACAGATAATGTCTCCAATTCTAAAGAGCGAACACTACCGCACCAAGCTCTAAATCATGAGTGGTGTAATTCTTCTCATGAATCTTGAGTTGTCGGGATGCATAAGCTATCACCTTCCCTCTCTGCATTAGCACACATCCAAAACCTTGTTTCGACGCATCACAATACACCACAAAATCATCTGGTCCGTCTGGAAGCGCCAGAATAGGTGCATTGCACAAATTATCCTTTAATGTCTGAAAAGTCATCTCTTGCTCCTCTCCCCAGACATACTTCTTATTCTTTTGGGTCAACAATGTGAGGGGTTTGGCAATCTTCAAAAAAATTTCGATAAATCATCTGTAATACCCTGCCAATCCTAAAAAGGAACGTATCTCTGACGGCGTCGTAGGAGCCTTCCAATTCTTGACCGCTTCGACCTTTCCAGGGTCTACATGTATACCTTCACTATTAACCACATGTCCAAGAAATTGTACCTTTCTAAGCCAAAACTCGCATTTTGAAAACTTAGCGTACAACTTTTCCTCCTTCAGCAATTTAAGGACCAACTTCAAATGCTCTCCATGCTCCTTCTCAGTCTTAGAGTAGACTAATATGTCATCGATGAACACTATCACAAATTTATCCAAATAAGGCTTACAAATGCGATTCATTAGATCCATGAATATCGCAGGTGCATTTATCAACCCAAATGGCATAACCGTAAACTCAAAGTGTCCATAACGAGTCTTAAAAGCAGTCTTCGGAATATCCTCCTCATACACTCTTAACTGATGATAACCAGAACGTAGATCTATCTTCGAAAAGAATCGAGAACCTTGCAGCTGGTCAAGGAGATCATCGATTCTAGGAAGAGGATACCGATTCTTAACCGTTAACTTGTTCAATTCCCGATAGTCAATACACATCCGGAATGAACTATCCTTCTTCTTAACAAACAACACAGGTGCTCCCCACGGAGAGTGACTGGGTCGGATAAACCCCTTATTCTGAAGTTCTTGCAACTGCTCGGACAACTCTTGCATCTCAGAGGGTGCTAAACGATATGGGGATTTCGCCACAGGTGCCGCTCCAGGAATCAATTCAATACGGAATTCCACTTGTCGGATTGGAGGGAACCCAGATAAGTCTTCAGAAAAAACGCCAGGAAATTCACACACCACAGGAATCTCTTCTATTTTAAGTTCTTTGGCTTTTGCATTCTTAAGGGATTTCAAATTAGTCCCTAAGCATTCTCCTTGTATTCGAAGTATAACACCATTCCCTAAAGGTATACGAACTACCTTTTCATGGCATACAACCTCGGCCTTATGTTTAGACAACCAGCTCATCCCTATCACCACATCAAAACTCCCATGTCCAAAAGGTATCAAATCAATCATAAACGGAATGCCCTCTAATACTATAGTACACCCACGAATAACCTTATCAACCTCTACCTCCCTACCGCTAGCTATCTCAATCACAATACTAGACCTAAGCTCACTAGGTTCAATATCCAACAATTTAGTAAATTCAGTGGACACAAAGCAGTAATCCGCACCCGTATCAAATAAAGTAGTAGCATAATGACCATTTAGAGAGAAAGTACCAGTAACGACGTGCGGGTCTTGACGCGCCTCGTTCGCATTGATGGTGAATGCCTTTCCTCTAGCTGCATTCTTGTTGTACCCTTTGCCTTTGGCCTCCTTCAATGGCCAACCTGTTTCCCGCCTGACCAGGTGCCCTGTTCAGCTTGGGACACACATTTCGGAGATGATCCGTACTTCCACACTCATAACACGCCCTACGCTCATTCCTTGCGCCAACCGAGTTGATTGGAGTCGCTTGAGTAATCACCGTACGACATTCTCTAACAAAGTGTCCAGGTTTGCCACACCTGAAGCACGTACGACACGCAGCCTGCTCATGATGATAACCATTGCATTTAACACATTTAGGAGCAGAACTAGTGTACCCCCTTCTGTCTATGTTTCCTGCCACAGCCGGAGTAGCCGCCATCGCAGGACTTGCTGCCACCACAGGCTTCGCCGCTACGAACCCTCTTCCATTCCTTGCTCTCTTATTGTCAGCACCAGAACTAACCTGCTTACCTACTTCAGTCTCCTCCTTCCTCTTCTCACTTGTCTTCGCGAGTACTCCACTCCTAACCGCTTCATCAGTTAGTGCTCCAGCCTTCTGAATAGCACTTTAGAGTGTCATGGGTTCTGTAGCCCTAACCATGCTACGAATCTGTGGAACCAACCCACGAATGTATTTATCGATACGCTTCGACTCAGGAGTTACCAAGTGAGGGACCAACTTAGCTAACTCATGGAACCTGTCAGTATACCCCGCGTGATTAGCTCCAACCATTGCATGATTCCAAAATTCTTCCTCTAATTTATGCATCTCATTCTTTGGGCAAAACTCCTCCATCATCAAGGCTTTGAAATCTTCCCAAGTCATTCCCATCGCAGCAACCCTTCCCCTAGCTTGGACTTGCGTGTTCCACCAAGTCAAAGCCTTATTGATCAGAGAACTTGCTGCATACTTGACTTTCTGGCCTTCAGCACAGCCACTAATATCCATCACTGCTTCCATCTTCTCTAACCATCGAGTGAGCACTATCGCACCACCCTTACCATCGTACTCTTTGGGCTTACAAGCCATAAACTCTTTGTAGGAGCATCCGTTATTGCCACCCCCACTACTTCCAGCACCATTAGATTGAGGACCATCACCCATCTGTGTGCTCACATGGTTAACAATCTCTGGCAGTAGCGCTTCCAGTTGCTGATTAATCATTTGCTGGAAGATGGGGTTACTCTTTCCAATAGTGGGTGCCGACTTTCGCCTCTTCGGCGTTCGCTTCTGCGGCGTCCGGTAGGCTCCACTCATTGGTGACTTAGTAATAGGATGTTTCGGTCTTTTTGGTGCCATTTCCTGGACACACAAAACATTGATACCATTAGGCGTCGTTCACGAAGTTCACGAATACTTAACACAAGTACTCCCCATCATATGGGACAATTAACACAAATATCAAGGTTGAACTTAATCCTACTACACATAAACATATCATCATTGGTCAACGTAGCATTGGCCATAAGTCCACATGTGTCGTGATGCATGTATAATTATGTTGGCCACCCATAATTATAGATGTATCCTTTCACATGTGTACTCGCTTCCAATACCACGCCTAACAATAATAACACCTCACAATTACAAATACACAAACTCACAAATTGACATCATATAATACACCCATAAATCACATATCACACACATAAAATATTCAAACTCACTCAAGCCTTATTATTAATAACTTGGGTAAAATCCCAAAATTCAAAGGAATCCGCGGTCCAACATAATACCAAACATCAAAGGTCAACAGAAAACATCCCAAAACATAACACTAAACCAAACAAAATCGCACACGGCTCGAGCTCCACCCTAACGTTTGCCCCTCTCATTCAACTCGGATTAAATCAACTACTTGCCGTAGACTCTAGATCTGAATCCACTTCGTACTCTTCCTCTTCACTTATCCATCCATTCCGGTTTCCCTCGATCTGTGGTAGTAGACGACTGGCAAAACCACTCCTGAGGTTCCTTTCTTCCTCCTCTATATGGTCCACAAACCCATACAGATTATGAGGCTCAGCCCAAACCTCTCTTCCATTTTCTAGGAATTTGGGGCACTTTCTAGGGTACCTTATAATGTAGCCGTCTTTATTGGTCATTTTTGTCTCGTACCTTTCTATCTCCTTTCCATCCACGTTCACTAAAGTCATCTTCTCCTCGATCTTACATGGACACATGCTAGCAGGAACTAGGATCCTCTTGTTAGTCCATTTCAAGCTACCAATCCTCTTGCAACCAGTAGCGACAACGGTAGTCCAACGAAACTTGCTACACGTGAGAGGTGCCATGCTAAAAGTGACATATATAATACTAAGTATAGGGGTTCAATCGGCGTCCGAAACTCGACAAAACTTCTCATAAACTCAAGAAAAATAGACATATAAAATACCATACTTATACATAAGCCCTAAATGCAACTATATGAGGGACTCCTAGGTTATAGTCTAGGTTCAACCACCTACTTCTCTATAACCAAGGCTCTGATACCAATCTGTCACACCTCTCCAAGGCGGAAACGCGAGTGTAACTTCATGGATATCGTCACAACACATGGTGTCTAAATAGAGAATTTCTACATGCGCATAAATAGAGCAAAGTACAGACACAAAGTGTCGTAACAATACCCCAAAAGAAAATAAACAAAGAAAATCTCCAAAGATATCCTCAATAAAACAAAAGTACTAGTCGAAAACATTTAAGTATCATAATCCAAAATCAAACATATTAAATTCAAAACATAAAGATAATTCGCTCTCAAATGCAACTAAGTCTCGTCTAGTCGCTTCCTTCTATCTTAGCCTCAGAATGCTCACCTGAAAATGATGCTTAAAAACGTCAATATAATGTTGGTGAGGTTCATAGGTTTAAGACACACAATATATCTCAGGCAACCAGTTTACTGTGATTATAAAACATAGCAGGACAGTAAAAATAGTTATTATACAACTAGCATGTAATCGCAACCAATTAACCAGCAAACGGGACATAAGGGACGGAACGCGCCAACGATCCAAATAGCAACAATAATAATAATAATGGGTAAACCGTACCCTCTGATCAGACCACACAGAATAATAGTGAGTAGAAATCCTACTCTCCAATTGGATAATGGGAGCATAGCTACCCTCCAAATGGACCACACAGAATCACCACACAATAATCTCATAACATGCATACACGTATAATAACACATACAAGTCCATGCATTTACAACCACATAATCACAGTAACTCAAAAATAAATTCGACACAAGCATCATTCTCATCCCAAGTTAAAACAAAGTAAACATTGGGACTATGAAACTCACCTCAAACTTCGCAGCTTCCAATTATCAAATCACAAATCTATATAACAAAAATAAGATCACATTACACGCGACCAAGCTAAAAGCTATAGTCCATGTAACATACATATGATGGATGTCTAAGGTTCATGTAAACCACCATGGATCACCTAGACTCCATCCTAACCACTACCAAACACTTTTACTCACTAAATCCCTTGCATATACTTTTTCAGAATACGCAGATTTTTGGGGTACTTTCACCCACATAAAATCACAACAAAAATAACTCAAAAACTCACACCAAAAATTCACCATGGTCCTTCATGAGCATAAAAGCTTCTCCCAGAAGGCCATGCACTAAAAACACACACAAGTACTCTTTGAAAAATCAAACATAAAAACTATCCACCCCGTCTAGTTAAACCCCCAAGTGCACTTTACTTTTTACATTTCCAATATCATTCCAACACTCAAAGTGTGATAAGGTCAACCAACTCAAATAACCATTTGGTAAAAATAATTTGTGAAGTGTTTAAAAGAAGTCTTGGGGTGTTTGTCCAATATCAAAAAGAAAGAGAAGAACTAATGGACAATACATGTTGGATAAAAGATTGCCTCTCATATTTGAAATTCAAATTCAAAAACTAGTTGTTAGAGGTTGAGTGTGAGATTTAATAAGTGAATTGTCAAATGGAATATCCAAAGGAATATTCTAAGTTGATGAGAGGGAAAATGTAGACATTTGAAATTCAAATTCAAATGTTGAGTAGAATGGAATATACTTTGGAATATTCTAAACTTGGGGAGAAAGTGTGGATGTTGGATGAGGGTTATGAACTAACCATGGTTGAGTAAGATGGATTGGCATGGATTAGAACAGAAAGTATATGCCAATGGAATATTTCAAATTTGTTGGAGAAGTGTAGATGTTGAGAAGAGAGAATTTGAAATTCAAATTTCTAGTTGTTAGAAATGAGTTGGAAGTGAGTTGTTTGATGTGATGGAAGGGAGCCTAAGTTTTAAATTCAAATTTGAAATTTGAATGTTGAGAAGGTGAGGAGAGTGTAGAATACTATGTTGGAATGTAGGAGATAAGAAGCATAAGGTTGTGTAAGAGAATGTTTGTGGATAAGAAGTGTGAGTTGGCAAATTCAAATTTGAATACATGCTTATGGGAAGGAAGTGTGTTGTGAAAGAATGATAAAGTGGGATATTATCAAAGTAATGAAAGTAGTAATAATATGTTAGAAAGTGTCAATAATCATTTGTTGAGAATGTTAGGGATACAACAAATGATTAGGGAATGTGTGATGGAATGTGGAGAATAAATGAGATATGTAGAGAATGTGGGGAACAAGAGTATTGAATGTGAAAAAGTGTAATGGTTGTTTTTGTTGGAAAATAAAAGATACAAAGGATTACCCAACTATCAATATCCGAAAAGTAAAGTAATCGAATGAAATAATTCATGATTTAGCAACTCTTGATATATTCAATAATCATCTTGATGCAAACAAACTAAGTGCTTTACACTACAAGTAAAGCACTTCCCATAAAGGGAAACGATGCATTTACGCAAAGAAACCTTGACTAGTTTGACAAATAAGAGAGTAAACCCGTTACGTGATTAGAGAAGACGTACGCACGGATTATGGTCATATGAATACTTTCTTTTGATGTTATATTGAAAGTATGAATGTCCTAGGTTTGGAAAAAGAGTTTTGGCCATGGCTAGAGACATTTGGTAAAATAAATTGAGTTGGGTCTTGTAAAAAATGGGAGGTCTTGATTTGGCATCCCTCTAAGTCTAAACCTTGTTGCGAGTTTACCTAATTATTCAGTTATCATATTCATACCTGTAATGAAAAAACCACATTTTTTGAATAAGGGGAAAGCTGACTTTCAAAAATTGAGCCGATCTTAACAGAGGCCTGGCTCGCTGCTGGTGCTCCGGCGCGTCAGCAGCACGCCAAGACCAGTTAAGGTCTGGCTCGGGTTCTGGCTAACGTTTGTGATTTTATGTGTTACGAATGTTTATTTGTTGTCATTAAAACATAAAGGATACTTAGTCAATGTTGCACCAACACTATGACTGGTGATGAATGGATGTGTATTCTCCCTTGGAAGGCAGCTTGAATCTGGTGACTTTCGTCCTCCAATGAACCCTAAATCGTCCCTAGGGTCCACACATACTTTATGGATGAGTTAGGGCTTATATTTATAGGATTTTGTTGTGTCGGCTCATCTCCGACGTAGGTGTAAGTGTGCCTTTACGCCATAGATCATTATGATAAAAAAAACACCCTTAAAACCCATTGTCTACGCCGTAAAGGAAGAGATCCATTTACGCTGTAAAGATTACTGAATTGTGATTTTTCCCTTGTGGTTCAGGCTGAAATCAAAACATGAAAGTTGTAGTATCTCTTTCCTCTTTACATAGCAAATTGAATCAGCTAAAAAAGAGTTAGTATGATGGAGTCATGGTCAAATTACTTAAGCACCTTTTTTGAGATCTCACATAAACATTTCTTCAACTTTCGGCTTCGTTTCTTAATTTGAATTCTTTCACGAACCTTCCATAATCAACTCCTAATCACAAGTCACTTACTACTTATTTTACCATTAGAATCCTCTAGTGGCCTTGCATCTTCCCGTTCAAAACTCTTCAAAGTCTTTATTACTTACGGCATAGAACTAAGTGCTCGTCTACGCCGTAGTCTTCATGGCGGTTAGGTGCAGTGGTCAACAAGTCTTCATCTCGTCTAGGCCATATATCAACATATGTTAATACATCGTATACTTCACTGATCGCTTATGCATCAAAGTGTCTATTGTCTACGGTGTAGATCATATGGCTCTTCTACGCCGTAGATGCTTGTTTTCCAGCTTTTCTTCAAGCTTTATCCAATTTCTGCGTCTTTCCGGTCCAATGCTCATACATTCCCTATTATGCAAATAGGAAGCAATTAAGTACGAAATTAAATATAAACGTAATAATTATGAGCAAATAAGGAGAGATATTGATGCTAAAAACACTATATAATTTGATGTTATCATGTACATTTATGTACTTGTTCTAGTAAATGCTCGACACGTTATACTTAACCCCACTATGTGACTTCCTCGTACCTTGTATCAAAGGGAATGTTGGTTGAGAGTAGATTTCACATATTTATTGTAATAGTTATTGAATGACATTTACTCTCTTGAACTTATGTGATCCTATAAGCGAGACTTTATAACTTCACTTGCAAACTTTGTTCCAAAGTTTGCTTGATGAGAGAGCGATATACATTGTCATTGAATTACATGTTATCTGCACAACACTTTATAATCTTTTATTTATATCAGTAAATAGTTATACATTGAAAAATTAAACTTTGTGTTGTTTGTTTAAACTGTTTTATACTTTGTTTAAAAAACTGACATTGATTAGGGAACAACAGGAACCTCAAACCTCTTACCCGACAAAAGGTAGAGGGAACGTCTTACCACCTTTTAATGACTTTTTTTTTTTTTCTTTTACTATTTTTTTTATTTTTTTTATTTATTTTTTGCTCTTTGATTCTTTATTTTTTTTCATTTTGTATTATATATTTTCTAGCTTTTCCATTAATATTGATAACATATTTAAAAAGAATTATGACGTCATTTTTTTGTTAAATAAAAAATAATAAAGATGATAATATGATGATGACGAAAATCAAACACAAGAATATTTCAAACAATAATAAGAGGGAAAATAATCACTGCTGAAAACAGCACATAACTTGCTACTATTGTTTAGAAAATGAATTTTAATATTTCATTTTACACCCTTCAACTTTTATAATTTTACATAATTGACCCATCGTTTATATCCAGCATCAAATAAACTTTCTGTAGTTGATTCATAATAATATGTGACTAGTTTGTGAAATCAAATTGTAGCATTTGTATTTTGAGCATGAACTTGAACTTTTTTTTCTTTACAAATATTTTCAATTTTTAAATGAGAATGTTAAATATATTATAATTTATTTATTATTATTATTTTTTAACTTTTATTCATAGTAAATTAATTGATAGTAATAGTTTGTAAAATAATGAAGATGCTTAACATCATGAGAGTATAACATAAAAATATTTAACTATTTTACGAGATTAAATTGCGACACAATGTTCTTAAATATTTTGTTTTAACACATTTATTTCCACGTTGCTAAGTTGTGATAATTTTATAACTCAATTATTTTATTAAATATTTATAAACGTTATGTATTGTTGAAATACTTAATATTTATATCATATAGACATTTATTTTTTATTTACTTATTTTTTCTTTTTTTAAAAAAACAAACTTTTTAAGATCATATTTAGAGCTTTTTAATAAACAAAAAGCACCTAAATTTTTTGTTAATTTGCCTATATTTCCTCATTTTTGTGTTATTACAATGAGCTAATTACTTAAAAAGTTATCTAACTTTATATTTTTTTCCTCATTTTATTTTTTTAATAAAATACACACAATTATCGAAATTTGAAAGTTCAGTACATACAATAAGAAAAAAAAAGTTCAATAACACAATAATCAAAAGTGACAAGTTAGATGACTTTTTAAGTAATTAGCCCTATTACAATTTAAAACTTTTTTTTAAACAATGAAATATTCTTTAAAACTAATCGCACTAGAACTGACTCTAACACTATGTTCTCAAGATTTTTTTTAAGAGTAAAGTAAAGTAAAGTACTGCAATGTAAAGAAATAGAGAAGAGTGGAAGTAAAGTTTATAGATTTTTGCATGTTCTTTAGTTTATATTTAAGTAAAGTAAATGAAAGTAGGTGGTCCCATTTTATATTTTTTATATTTGTGGAATTACTATTATAACCTTGCTCCATAATAAATACACACTAAAGACAAATGTTCTTTTTTACATTAACTCTTTTGATTTTTGTCTTTATTCACTTTCTTCACTTTCATCCCATATATGGGATGAAAGTTGGGACAAAGAAAACCATTTACTTTACATCCTTTCCTTCCCATTTCATTTCTTAAAAAAATCTTGAGAACACACAAAATTTTTAATTTACTCCATTTCCTTTCACTTTCACCCCTAAATAAAACTCTATTAGGGGGTTGGCAGTGGTAGTGGTATGGGGCAAGGTATAAGCCCATACCACACCTCAACACCACCGCCAAGGTAGTGGTATGGGGCAAGGTATGATCAATATGGTAAAGTATGTAGCATGTGGTATGGACTATTTGACAATATCTCAAAGGATTTAATGTTTTAATTTGTAGGTTTTAATGTTTTAATATTTAAATTTGTAGTATCTAAATTTTAATGGAATTATAGTTTTTTTTTTTTTTTTTTTTTTTTAATTTTAAAGTGTGTTATGGATTGTAGTTTGGTATGCCATTGCCAATGAAATAAGGGAGTGTGGTATGAAAAAATAAAAGAATGAGGTGGCATAAGAAGATTGGTTGAGGAGTGTGGTATATTATGCAGCACTACATCCATTGCCATCCCCCTTACAGATTGTAAAATTTTTGGTAAAAGTTTATCGAAAAAACACTAAAAAACAAACTTACTTTTGATACTACTCTAGTATTTTTCCAAAGGTACAAATGATTTTATAAATTTAAGAATGAAATGACAACTGTAGCCCATTTAAATCTCCTCCATCATTTCATTCCCATAAATTTCACACACCAAACCCTTTCTTTAAATATGAGAATTCCACATTAACAAATCAACCAAAAAAAAAATGGCACATGCAGACAACAGCAGCAGCAGTTTGTTCATCGACACGAATCTTGACACCCATTTCGCCACCATCGCCTCCCATTCCGACACTGTCTCCGACCTTAAAAGTAACCTTTTTTTTTTCTTCTTTTTTTTCATTTTAAAGTATGTTTGTTTAAGTTTGTTTAAGTTTAACTAACAACTTTTTCTTAAAGGTGACAATTTGAGACCCTTTAGATGGGGTCTAGTCGGGTAAATATTAGCAAAAGATGAGTCTGGTAGGGTCTCTCTAAATCAATATTATAGATGAGTCTGTCGGGTGTAACGGGTCCAGAAAGAAATTTACTTTTTTTTTTTGCTCTTTTCATCTTTTACTAAAATAAACGAAAAAGAAATTTTTTGTCGACCGGTCCAAAACCCATTTAAACATGTATCCAACCATCTAGACCCGGACCCACTTAAACCATGTTTAAAACTCATCTAGACCGACCCGTCTAAACCCAAACACATCTAAACTCGTGACCAACCCGGCGCATTTATTTTGTCACCTTTTTCTTAAAATGAATGTGGTCCCAAATTTTGGGTTTATGAGTTTTCTTTACTTCTCATAAATAAGCCGGTTCTGGGTCAGCAACTAGTTATAATACAGGACTTTAAAACCCTCGTATAACAATTACAATTTTAGATGTTTATGTACTTTTTAGTCGTTTTAACTATATGAACTAACCCAAACACTAAGCATTAGTAAGTTGCTTATGAAAAAGTACCCAAAACATAAACTTACACAAACACACCTTTAATTGGGAAGAAGGTGTTTGTTTGTATTTACCATTTTAGCCCTTACGGTTTGAAAGCATTTGTATATTTTATCCTTTTCTAAAAAAAATCTGCAAAGTAGATACAAGTTATATGTAATTTTCATTCTTATTTACTTTTAATGTAATTAGACTTTTTTATATTAATGTATTTTTAGTTTTCATTATGTAATGTGTTTCATCAAGTGTTACGACTGACTGGTAAAATGTGGTTTCTGCAACTAGTTACATAATACAGGCTTTACCACATCCGGTGCTCTTAGCTTTGATATCAGATATAATGTAAAATATATTTATCCTCTGTATGTGATATTGTAATGATTAGCTTATTCTAGCACTTATGGGCTTATTGTATTATCAAACACAAGAAGCTGTCCTTAGTAGCCAATGTGCGGGCACATATATAAGGAGCTTATTGTACCTGATAAGCTAATAAGCACTAGCTTAAATAAATCACATTAGTGTTAGGAATCTAAGGCTATACAAGTCGCTAAGCTATGCCACTGCCCGTTTAGTAGTGTTAGAGTTTCAATATCAAGTAGGAGTAATATTTAAGTAGGTTTGACTTTATACATGTGCTGGTTGATACTCGAAATAAACTTTTTAAATATGCTATACATTGTAGTGTTTTTTTAATTATATGACAGTGTAGTGATGGAACACTTTCATCTGTCTTGTGTGGATAAAATGATGAGTACATATTTCTGAACGAAGTATCGTGGTTGCTTTATGCAGGGAAAATAATGTTGGAACATCGTCAGTGCTTTCCTGCCATTGGGGATATTAAAATCGATAGTCTAAAGGTACTCCATTCTTTAGTTATTGTTAAACAGTGTTAATCTTTTGATTTTTGTCATCTGTTAACTTTTTTCAAAATGTTGTAGGTAAAACGGAGAGGACACTTTTACCACTTGGCTGACTCGATGCTTGTTAAGAGTGCGTATGCTAATGCTAAAGACAGTTGGTTCATCTCAGTAGATGCTTCTCGCTGTGAACTCCATGATTCTGAAAAAGATAAAACAGCTGAAAAGGATGCTGCTGATATGTCTGAAAAAGATTTAGGGTCTACGGTTCAAGAATGTGCAGGTGATCAGATTGATAACCTTAAAGAAGATAAGGAATCGTCAAGGAAACAGGGACCTGAAGTGAAGCTTCCTCGGAAGGAAAAAAGGGCTAAGAAGTCTGCCGTGAGAAACAAAGATGAATCTGCAAAAAACAAAGATGAATTGGAAAAAAGCGAAGATGAATCTGCAAAAGACATAGATGAAGCTCTTATGGAGCGTGCTGTTAATATTGTGAGTGAGATTTCTTTGATAGTTCCTGCTACAGCGCACGAAACTAAAAACAACAAAGTTAGTTTGTCTAATGCTGAAAAAAAGGAAGTTTTGGAAAAAAGGTTACCAGATGATGTTACTATGCAAGAGGTGGAAATATCAAAACCAACCGAGGTGGTAGAAGAAACATTAAAGGAACTAAAAGATGCCGCGGGAAGGAGAAAAAGGAAAAAAGATGTTGGAAGATCCGCCACAAGAAATGATGCTGCAAGCGTGACAAATGAGGAAAATGTTTTGCCTCATTCTGGCAGAGAAGAAAGTCAAGATATAACATTAACTGAGAAAAATGTTAGCCAGGGAAATGACGAGGGTATTGATAGAGAACCGGAAAATCAGAATGAGAATATGGATGGTGAAAAGAGAAACAAAAGGAAAAAGAAAACCAAAAAATCTGCAAAGAATGGTGAAGGTGGTATGTCTACAGAAGTATCTGATCCACTTTTGAACGAGACTACCTTGCTTGATGCTGCCAGAAAAGACGGTGATGAAGTGAAAGGGAGAGACGCACAAGTTTTTGATGTAGGTTTAGTGACAAAAGCGAAGAAGAATAAAAAATCTTCAGTGACAAGCCAATATTCCACCAATGTGGTAAACGATCCTAATATCCCAAATACTGATCAGTTTAAAAGTCTAAAAAAGAAAAGTAAGATCGATGCTCCAAGAATCAGTAAGTCAGCCCATGCTAATAAAGCACATGGTGAACCATCAGCTGAAGTTTTCCTGAGTCAAAAGAGCAACAATCCACGGGTGATTTTGGGCCTGGCTTGTGTTAAAGCGGAAGGTCACTGCATCAAAACAGCTGGGGGATACAGAAAGCGAGCCCGTGGACTTTGTTCCTGAGAGTCCACCTATGGCTAAGTGATATGTTTATGCATAATATGCTAATATCTGACTCACCTTAAGTGCTAGTACTATAACTTATGACTAGTCTTTTGGTAAGGTCATAGGGTACTATGGGGCAAGTTTTTACTAGTTATCTGCCCTTTCTTCCGTCCACTATATATCAGCTTTTGATCATTAAGGCATGTCTTGTTCGAATCATGTTTTGAACTATTGATCTTTAATGCTAATGGTTGAAAGTTTTATTGTGAAATTGGCATGGAACGGTGTGTTTACAGAAGCTTATAATGCTTATATGGCATCATATACCTTAAGCCATTAATGTTTAAAGCATTTAGAAACTATGTTTCATGCTTGCTTTACTGTAAATTTTAGAGAATTATTGTGATTCACTTTGTTCATCAATTAATGGCTTTTAAATCTGATGCGCCTTTCCGAGATGCAAAGACCATATACTAGAAATACGGTCACAACAGTCAAAACGTGTTGAAGCAAGGGTGGACACAAAAGCTGAAAGGGAGCAGCAAAACAAGGATGATGGACATGTGTGGTCTTGACTTGCCCCCATTGTTGCTCATACCGTAACCAGGGCCGACATTAGACCCTAAAAATGTGAGACACAAATGTACAAAGTGTTGATTTGATTACATAAAATGACACATTGTGTTGCAGTTAGATAGAAAATTGTTGAGGGAATTACGGAAATTATTTTGTGGACTGTGTTATCAGCTTGGCCTTAGTAACTTTTGGTTTACCAGAAAGTTTGAGTTTCTGTATGATTAAACTATGTTATCATCAGCTTGGAGTTGTTTTTTATGCTTCTTCTGTTCTTTGGGAGAGCTTGGGCTTTTAACAAAAGAAAATATTATTCTTTTTTTTTGAAGTTATTTTCTAGGAGACTATTAGGAAGGTCTTTTTTTTGTCAATCTTATCAAACATAAGTTAATGCAAACAACTAAACTTATCAGCTTAGTATAACTAGTTATATGTCTAGCACAAGGTTTACACACTTTTTATTTTTAAATAAAAGAAAGATTTAGTTTGTTTTTAACGACATTTTTCTTTATTATCTAGGAGTTTGGCCCAATAAAGGGCTTATAAGTTTCTTTGGCTATGTTTACCTAAGCTTATATTTTGGGCTTGGGCTTACGTTTCATATAACTTATTAGTAATGAACATTTAAGGGCCCGTTTGGTTAACTTGTTATAGTTTATGAGGTAAAATGAACATTTAAGGGCCCGTTTGGTTTGTTGATGGGTTTATATTAGGATTAGGATTTGTGATTGGTATCAAAGAAATTGATGAGAGAGAAAATATATAATAAAATAAATAAATTATTTTTTATACATTACTTATATAAATTTAATTACAAATTAATTATAATCCAAATCTTAAAACAAACAATATTTTCAACTTTCGTGCCCAAATACTAAACCTACGCCCTCAACCAAACGGGCCCTAAAATTGTGATTGTTAAACAAGGTCAAAGTCTTTTTCATGACACTCCTTACATAAGCTCACCCACCCTCAAATAAGCCACAAATTTTGAGCTAATCAATACAACCTCATCTAAAATCATAAGCTCAATCATAAAAGCTTACCCAAACACCCCTACATAAGCTTAAACAAATACCCCATTGATATTCGGCTTACAGTCGACTATCATCAACCAATATCCATGTTTAATGGTGATTTTACCAAATGGGGTTTGAAGCTGGATGGTTATTACAAAAATGTAAAAGACAAACAACCAACTGGATCAAAGAACCTGTATTGGTATCCTTCAGTTTTGGAGATGAGAATGAGACGTGTGCATTTGTTATATTTTCGACCATACGACAGTGTTTAACGAGGTTCTATACCCAAACTTGGCTACAAGACAGCCACACACACTTTCCCGTTATGCAAATATAGCAAGTAACAATCAGCAAAACCTGCCATTGTACCATATACATGAACCAAATCATGCGGAGAATTATTTTTTAATTACATGTTAATAATCAACAAAATTTGGCCTTCACAAAGACACTTGTATGCTTTGACAGGTTCAATAGAGGACAAGTTTGGTCGCATGTTAGTTTGATCGTGTTAGTAGAAAAAGATGTCCATGCATCGAATCTGTAAAAATCTCCCTTCGTTATCTTCACCAATGGCCTTATTGCCGGAAACCCATCAATTCCTTTAGTTTATCTGCTGCTTCACTGGATGTCAAAAAGAATATATATTTAGTCTCCTCCAATGGCACAACTATATTAGGACCATAATTAAGAAAATAAAACTTAATATAATGTTATAACATCAACAAACATGTTAAGCAAGCAAACCAACAATAAAAGTACAAGAGAATCATACTTGTTTATGATCGATATAACATTAAATTGCTACCCTTATATAATGAAGGCAGTAACTACTTGTCAATCTAATCATACTTGTTTACACAAACTAATGCATGTATCTGCATATATGCATAACTTGGTAATAGGGACCAATTTAATGTGCTCATCGGGTGAAAACCGGACCGGACCGAATGTGGTCGGTCCGGTCTCGGTCCGGTTCGGTCCGGTCCGGTCTCGGTCCAAATAGGCTAAATGTCCGGTTTTTAAGCCGGACCGAGACCGAAATTATGAAAAACCCTAGACCGAGACCGGACCGAATGTGGTCGGTCCGGTCTCGGTCCAGTCCGGTCCGGTCGGTTTTGTCAGTCGGTCCGGTCCATCCGGTCCGTTTGCTCACCCCTATATGCATAACTTGGTACTCCGTAATAGTAACCAATTTAATGTTTTAACGTGAATTGCATAATATAGCATGTTAAAAGAAGAATTTTGCATAAATAAAGCTGATCTGTATTATAGAAACTGAGTACCTTTCAATAAAAGAGGGTAATAGCTCTTCTACTGCCTTAATAAAAACCGGACAGCCATCTCCATTGCTAGCGGCTCGCTTTTTTCTAGCTGCTGCTCATGTTAATTGAAGTTTAGTAACGGATTAGCATATAGAGGGCAAGAATAACTAATGAAATGACAGTGAAAATTGTCTGGTTTTCCCTAGATGTGGCATATTCAACCACTTACCTAAAATGGGTCTATCTAGGTTACGATTGACCTCAAATAGTCAATGGTCATAGATCAATGGGTACAATTTATTATCTTTGCTTAAAAACAGAACACTGTGAAAGGGGCCAAAAGCGAGTCCATTTGTATTTAAAGTTCAAGAAATGCAATAAAAAAGGTATATACTATTTCAGTATTTTGATAGATTTTTTATAACATTTATGATACATTAACCACGAATTTACTTATTTATTTTTTGGAACGGCATTGACTAGTAAAATTTCCAATAATATGACTTCATGAAAGTATTAAAGAGTCAGCTCAGCCCGGAAAATTTGAACATGTATTAAAAAAAACCTACTTTGACCCGTTATGCGATCTGGTCCCTTTTCCATCACTAGCTTTCTCACGAGCACGTCTTAGCTTATTGTTTGCAAGTTTGATTTGTAAGTTTCAAAGCAGAGTTTAGAAAAGGCTTAATATGATGAAGTTTACTGGTCAGCTGGATGGAATATGCAAGTAAGCTACTAACTATAAATACTCGTTTGTCACTTGCTTTTATCCGCATAACCTCTCAACGAGACACAACTGTTAAAAATAACTGGGAATAAAAATAAAAAATGGAAATAAAGAGTACCTTTGTGTTTCTTTGGGTTCAAATCACAGGTTCCAACTCCGAGATAAGACCTATCACCAGAACTTAGCTCACATGCTTCTGTTTGTGCAAAATCATTCAGCATAAGACCAATGAGACGATATGCTACCTTACTTGCCTCATCACTAGCAGTCTGAACATCGAGATACTGATTTTTACGCATGCTCTGGTCATCACTCTCTAAGTTCTCTAAAGGATTGGAAGGAGGAACACCGTCTTGTTTATTAGAATCATTTAAAGAATCGGTTTCCATCTGTTCTGTGTTTCTCAAGCTTACCAAGTGGTATCCCATCAAATGTGTACGTTGTGAGTTGGCAACATCTGATAGATTCAAGGAACCGTCTTGTTTACTAGTTCCATCTGGATTGAAGTTATCCCCGGTACTTCCTTCATGGTCATCTGAATTACTAAAGCGAAAAATATTATTTTCTTCTAATTCTGTATCCTCCCTAAAATCACCATCATCACTGTCTTCAAGATCCTCCATATATGCATCAGCGAATTCTAAATCTAATTCATGTTCAGGTATTAAGTCCCACATAACTTGCTTTGTAGAAGCACTCACATTCAAAATGCATTCTACATTTTCCTCTATTTTCATTTCTGTCAAATGCTTATAAGGAGGTTCACAGCTTTTCTTTATAATGGCAAGAACTTTAAGTAAACATTCTGGAACATCGTCTATGTGACTACACTCAAAAAGATATTCTATCAACAAGTTCCTTATCGACATTCTTAAAGTCCGGTCGTTTAATTTAGCCTCAGGATTTATCAAAACTTGTATATCCTTTAGCACTGATAGTTCAACCCTCTGATCAAGCAATTGGATACACATTGCAATTTCATTCTGCAAAACCTTCATTACATGTGGAAACTGTATAAAATGGATTACGTATTGACATCCTTGAATAAGCTTCAAAGTCAAACTTGCAACTTCCATTGCTTTTGCCAATGGTCCCTGTAATGAATCTCCTTCATTAAGATCTGAAAGAAATTCCAAACACTTTGTCCTCAAACGCTTGATCAATCTGTCTCGATTCCACCCGGTTTTTTTAGATATCAACTGAAGCGTGTAATCTTTGTTGCCTTTGAGTTTCCTATGCATAGCAGAAAGTGCTAAAGTAGGCAAGTCTTCAAGTACATTCAGTATCTTATGAACAGCAGTATGGTATGAATCAGAGTCTGGAATGAATCGCGACTGGCTACTCCAACGGTAATTATGTGGATCTTTTAGTATGGACGAATGATATTCAGATAAGTTTATCCGTTGTATATTCTTTTTCTTGGGGAAGACTTTTGAAAGGCATTCTTTAATAATCCGTTTCATCTTCCAACGGGTTTTCTCAAACTTAATTGAACCACCTGTAAGTATCTCAGCAAATTGGAAAAGACCTTCATTGGTCATATTGTCAACTAGGGACAAAAGACCTCTAACATTTCTAGGTGAATGTATGAGATGCATCTCATCCTGATCG
This sequence comes from Artemisia tridentata subsp. tridentata, assembly GCA_021014915.2. Taxonomy (NCBI): domain Eukaryota; kingdom Viridiplantae; phylum Streptophyta; class Magnoliopsida; order Asterales; family Asteraceae; genus Artemisia; species Artemisia tridentata. The sequence goes on along the minus strand of CP139501.1, from coordinate 21,209,484 downwards.
ATATGATATTTGGTTTTAGTATTACAAGCTTTAACTCCCTTTTCAACAAAAGATTTTATAGTCTCGCAGGATACCTGAACACAATAATATTCAGAAACATTACTACCACGTGAATAAACGATGGTGAGCCTTCAAAAGAAACAAGAAATGTTTCTAACAAAACTATATAGAAATTTTGTAGCGACCAAAGACAACGTTTTCACGCAAAAAAAGCAACTTTAATTTCCTAGCAGGCTTATAAGGAGACGGGATTTGCATCATACCGGCATATGAATATAGTTGTCATCACTTTAAAAGTCAAAATGAAACTAAGAATAAGATGTACATGGTTTCAGATTGGCAAGTCTATCCTAACCAGGTCAATATAGGCAGCAGCTAGAGAGCATTATAGAAGATACTATAGGTATCTAAGTAATACTGATCAGTGCTAAACCGTTTCATAATTGTATTTTAGTTGTCTAACACTGAGGATCTTTAAACAGATACTTTTTGCGGTCACTTAATCTGTAATTTATCTCCCTATTTTCGAAGGATTTACTTTAAAAGAGCAAACAAAATGTGAACGAACAAGGCTGCACGGGTACAAGTGTACTTCTGTGTGAGCCAAAGAGTATGGGAAGACCTAATCTGTCGGCCGGGTATTCACATAAAATACATTAATCAAAAGGTACGTTTTGGTGTATTAAGTTATCAAGTCTGGCGTTTGCCAACAACAATATTTCAAGCGTTTCATTATCATCCAGTGGCGGAGACAGGAGGGTGGGCACATGCCCCCCTAGCGAAAAAAAGTTGGAACCAATAACTTTCCAGCTCCGCCCCTGTTATCACCCGTCCCAGATAATAAAAAATAAGGCTTTAAAGACTTACATCATCTTCACGAAGCATGTATTCGGGTATGGGCCTGCACAACAACATAAATAATCATCTACTAATAACCCAAAAATAAAATTGACATCAAATGGGAGGCAAGGCATACTTTTCGATTTGTAACTTAGAAGAAGATGTTGGCAATCCAATCAACCACCTGTTTGTTTTATATAACATTGAAAAACATAGTAATAAGCAAAAAAGACAAGATTTTATTATTATTATTATGTAGGAGTAGGAATGAATGAAATTATGAAAACCAAACCTTCGATTATTCGTAAGGAGTTTGTCATCGAGTTTGGCTTGTTCCAACAAAGATTCGCAATCATCGTACATATAATCTTCCATCTTAACTTTAACCAACCAACAGACACACAGATTGTTTCTTTCTTTATTTTCAAGCCAAATATTTCTTTCCAATGTTTTTAAACCGTGATGAGCCGGTCATAACAAAACCGGATTTTAAAACTGTTTCTTTGGTACGTGAGCCGAGTTTTTTTTTTTGGAGCGATGAGCGGTAGGCAACGAGCTTTTTGATTTTTATTGTTCGTTTGGTAAAGGAGCGATAAGCTTTGCTATTTTTTTAGTAAAGGTTCAATGACTTCTTTAAGAAGCTGTGAGTGGTGAACTGTGAGCTGTAGCTACTGCTCACAAACCAAAGATGTTGGATTGCTTACTTTTTTCTTTTTTAATTTACAATATCAAATTATTTTTTTGTGTTATATAAATTTTTCTTAAATTTTCGAAAGAAGTTACTGGTCACAAATTTAGCCTTTAGTACATTACATTCATTAGCAATTTTAGCTAAAAAAAATGACCGGCAATGTCTTCGAGTTTTAAATAGCAAAAACAAATTAAGTTTATACTTCAAATTAAGAAAAATAACAAGGGTGAGTTTAATTGGTAAAAAAAACTCTATTTTTTCAAGAATTTTTTTATTAGAAATTGAAAAAACTGACACATTTTTAAGAAATTTTTCTAAGAAAATGAAATCATCATTTTGCAAAATTTAACAAGAATTTAGGAAATAGCTTTTTACTCTTTCCTTTTTTTTTTTCCTTCTATTTTTTTTATATCCCCTTGCATTTTTTAATTTTTTAAAAAATATCATCTATAAATTTATAGCACATTTTCAGAGATAAAACCCCTTATTTGTTTCTAAAGAAATTGAAATAGAAAATTAAATGAATTTTTCTACAACTAAACGCACCTTTAATTTTTGTATAGTTCTTTTTCTTCATTTTTTCTGGACAATTTGTTATGTATTTATAATTTTTATTGCTAGTCATAATATCATGCATGCACAAGACTTTTTATAAAATTTTTTGATTATAACAAATTAACGTGTTCTAAACTATGTCGTTTTACTAGAAATATAAAATACCTTAATTTATCTCCAACGCCACTCTCTTCTTCCTCTCCCAAACTAAAACAAATCAAGTTGTCCTTTATAAGGCCGATGTTAATGGTGACCGTCAGTGACACATCAGTTTTCTCTCTCCAAGACCACATCCAACCACAATTTGTTAATAAGGCGACCACAACAACAACCAAAAAACATACCCCACAAAAACAAATAAAATAAAAAACTGCACACACAAAACAATTGAAACTTATGGTTGGCTGACAAACCATAACTTTGAAAAGGTTTATGGTGACCGATCATCAATTCGGTTGAGCTAGTTGTAGGAACTCGATCACCAATTCGATTGGGTGTCAACCAACCAAGCCATTAGCATTGGCCTAATGATACAAAACATGTGAAAATTAAAGTTTGGCAAATTAAAGAAATTGAAAGGACAACTTGATTTGTTTAGATTTTTTAGAGGAAGAAGAGAGCGGCTTTGAAGATGAAATGAGGTCTTTTGCATTTATAGTGAAACGACATATTTTTAGTAGGTTTTATACCTAACCTTACATACATTATAGCTTGATACTCATTTTCCTCATATGTTTTTACTTATTTATTAAATGAAAGAAACAAACAATTAGAAACGAATGCGGCTAAGAAATATTGAATACATTCTTCGTTTTAAAAGTAATAACGTGAATCATAAAGAAAAAGAAAATGTGACATAAAAGTGTTTTCTCCCTTCAAAAGTTCCACAAAATTTATCATCTATTTTTAATCCATCCATTGGATTTTATTATTGTTTTTTTTATTTTGATTCTATTGTTCATTAGCTACAAATACATATAAAATTTAAAAATTCACACCATCTGTCTTAGAACTATTATTACCACTTTTCATATTACGTCAAATTTGATCGGTTATTTAATAAAAAAGTTTTAAGTTTTTAAACGAAAACGTATTCACCCCATAAGATTTCCACAATTATGTTAGCTATAAAGTTTTACTACTCCTTGAGAACGACCCGTACTAACCAAACTAGCTAGGATTGACCGGGTACACTGTCTGTGGAAAACTAGACAGGGGGGTTGAATAGTTTTACCGTTTAAAATTAATTCGCTTTGTTACTTATCGTGATTTCAAAGTCAAGTAAACAATCAAGCCCACAAACAAGTGATATAAGTAAATAAGTAAAGAGAGGAAAGATCAAACCACACAACACAGTCGTTTATAGTGGTTCGGCTACAAGGACTCTCTTCCTTGCCCTACTCCACTCCTAGAGCCTCTAACTCGAGAGTTTATCTTCACTAAGAAACAATCTCCAATCTAGGCAGAGAAAACATTTACACATCGCTTAATCTTTTTCCGGTACTAAGCTAAACACCGAGTTCTTTACAAGGGTACAACCACTCCCGTTTGGTTCTTTACAAGGGTACAACCACTCCCGTTCACTCTATGTGTTTTGAGGACTAAAACACTAACCGGACTCTACTGTATGAATGATACTAACTATGATGTGTGACTAATACAAGAACACACAGACTCTATGTTAGAAGGAAGATAACAGACTGTTACTCCTTATATGTTGAGATCTTCTTTGCTACAAAAGGAAAGATCTATAAAATGTTAGTAAGCTAAGGGTTAGTGATATGCAAATGAATGAGTATGTATTTTAAGCTGTATGAGTGATGAAATGGCCAAATGATCAGCTTGCTATTTATAGGCAAAGCTGATCAACAGGCGGCGGATCCCCAAAATTGGATCCGCCGTGTCAGGCCAGCTAAGAGATCTTCAAATCTTTTCAAATCTTGCCATATCTTTCCATATCTTCAAATGTCAACTCTTTGGCTTGAAGATCTAAACAAAATATCACAAAATCTTACCAAGATTGTGTACATGATGCATGCCATGATGTCATCCTAATATTTAACTAATAAAGTTTCCATTTTAAGAAATAAACATGTAAACTTGTATATGTCATTTCTAGAAAACTTTGTGATGTGAAAATGTGTTTGTAAAATGCTTATCACTATAAATGTAAAAGACTTAATCTTATTTATGCTTTGCTTAAAGATAAACTTTGTAATTGTCATTAACAAAACTAAGCAAAGATCGTAAAATATAAATAACGTTTTTAGGACGATATTTGTATTAACAATCTCCCCCTTTTTGTTGATGACAAAACATAAAGTGTATTTTTAAGTAGATAGCATAAATAAAGGATGAGTCTTTTAAAAATATAGATTAAGTTAGTTTGTGCAAGTTTTAAAATTTATTTTAAGCTAAAATGTATGTACTGTGATGTTTCACAGTTGATGCAAACTTAATCCTATCTCCCCCTTTTTGTCGAAACAAAAAGAAGATATGCGTAGCGGAATGCGATTTTGAGAACTTTAAAGCTCCCCCTTGATTTATACTCCCCCTAAATGGAGTAACAAGGATATAATGTATGATCCTACAAAATAAATGGTTAGAATATGCTATGCTCCTCTTTGATGTATACTCCCCATTGCTAGAGTACCAACGTATACATTTCAAGAGTATGATATGATGTATGATCCTACAAAACAAATGGTTAGGCTATGATATGCTCCCCCTTGATGTATACTCCTCATTGCTAGAGTACCAACGTATACGTTTCAAGGATGAGAAATGCTAAAAATGATGAGTTAGTATATGATATACTCCCCCTCGATCTATACTCCCCGTTGCTAGGGTACCAACGTATATGAATCAAGGTTGAGAAAAGCTACAAAAGAAAAGTTAGTTACTTCAATCAAGAAGCAATATGCATATGCAATAGTTAACCAAGAAAGGTCAACCCATTTGACTTCTAGAAAGTCAAAATGAAGTGTCTGATCAAATTTTTGTACCTAATGTACAATTGATCAATGCAATATGTGGAGTTAAAACAACCACACAATGATGTTAGTATTCTAAAATGAGATAATATGCTTAATGTTGATCACCCACAAGCATAAACACATAACAATCATCCATTGAAAATATGTGACAAAAGTCACAAAAATGATGTTACATTACAACAATAAAAATAAATCATAAAAAGTCAAATACTACAACACCATCCTAAAAAGTTCCTATAAGAGGAAACTAACAAAGCTCCTATTGAGGAGGATGAGAGATTGCATTGAGATGCTCGAGAACATGGTTCAAGATGAACCTCATCTCATTTTGGAGCTCATGGACCAAAATGTTGGTCCTTTGGGCCAAGTGAGCCGTTCTCTTACAATGTGAGCAATCATGACTCAAAAAACCGAGAGGAAGAGTAGTCTCAAGGTTTTGTGGTGGTGGTGGTGGTGGTTGGTTGTTGTTGTTGGATGGTTGTTGTTGTTGTTGGTTTGATGATGGTGGAGTGGTGATGGAGTTCATCAAGATGGTTTGGATATTCATTGCTTCACTAAGACGGGTATCAACCATATTAGAGAGAGTATAGAGGCGGGTGAGTTCATCACTAATCTCTTCTTGAGTTTGTGGTATATTCATCCACATTGCCTCATCAATGGCAACTAGAGTGGATGTGGGTGAGAGAGGTTGTGGTTGAGGTTGAGGTGGTGGTGCATCACGGTATAAAGGACCGTGGATATCATGATAAAGTGGGTGAAAAAGCATAGGTTCTTGACCTTCAAAGGTCATGGGTGGAGGATTGGTGGACCTTGGTGGAAGTTTGTTGGGAATTAAATATTCAAGAAGTTTAATATCGGGTTCTAATCAAAAAAATATTCTAAGTGTAATTCTGCTGCTAGTGCATTATGGTTCCAGCTGTTAATGTTGTTCCTGCTGCTAGAACATTTGATTCTGCTGCTAGCGATAAATGATCCTGCTGCTAGGCTTAGCATTCTGCTGCTGTTGATCCTGCTGCTATTATACTTGTTCCTGCTGCTAGCGATAACTCATTGCTGCTGCTAGTGAACATTCTGCTGCTGAGTGGATAAGATTGAAAAGATATTTATTGTATTTTGGTCAACAATATACGGTAGATAATATCTTACCCCATGTGCTTAGTTAACAAGTTGTGTACACAGATACATGTTGTATCTTATGTACTGACACACTAAAGAGATAAGTTAACAAAGTAAGTCGGCTAGACTTTATACAATATTGTAATAGATCTCTTGGACTATAAAAGAGATCTTAGACTTATGTTTTAGTAGTAAGTTAAGTGTCCATGCATATGTGCTTAAGTAAGAACTCATAACTACAAAACATCACAAGTTAGAAAAACTTAAGATTCAAGGTTGTAACCCTAGTGATATTTAAAGATCACTCGTATTATTATCTTTAATAATATTGAATCGTTTGGTGATAATCTTTATGTGTTCATTGCTAACTAACAAACATAACAATTCCATTTCCATAACATACACAACCTTCTAAGTGTGGTTGAGTGAATTCCGCGCACTTAATCATATTAACACAACATATCATTGCACACAAAGAACAAAAGGTTTAACCACCTTAACCGTGTGTCCAGAGTCCTAACAAGTGGTATCAGAGCAAGGCTGATATTGTTGTTTTTAGAAGAAACATGTTGAAATGGATTCACATGTTTAGGGGAGGATTGTTGGGAATTAAATATTCAAGAAGTTTAATATCGGGTTCTAATCAAAGAAATATTCTAAGTGTAATTCTGCTGCTAGTGCATTATGGTTCCTGCTGTTAATGTTGTTCCTGCTGCTAGAACATTTGATTCTGCTGCTAGCGATAAATGATCCTGCTGCTAGGCTTAGCATTCTGCTGCTGTTGATCCTGCTGCTATTATACTTGTTCCTGCTGCTAGCGATAACTCATTGCTGCTGCTAGTGAACATTCTGCTGCTGAGTGGATAAGATTGAAAAGATATTTATTGTATTTTGGTCAACAATATACGGTAGATAATATCTTACCCCATGTGCTTAGTTAACAAGTTGTGTACACAGATACATGTTGTATCTTATGTACTGACACACTAAAGAGATAAGTTAACAAAGTAAGTCGGCTAGACTTTATACAATATTGTAATAGATCTCTTGGACTATAAAAGAGATCTTAGACTTATGTTTTAGTAGTAAGTTAAGTGTCCATGCATATGTGCTTAAGTAAGAACTCATAACTACAAAACATCACAAGTTAGAAAAACTTAAGATTCAAGTTGTAACCCTAGTAATATTTAAAGATCACTCGTATTATTATCATTAATAATATTGAATCGTTTGGTGATAATATTTATGTGTTCATTGCTAACTAACAAACATAACAATTCCATTTCCATAACATACACAACCTTCTAAGTGTGGTTGAGTGAATTCCGCGCACTTAATCATATTAACACAACATATCATTACACACAAAGAACAAAAGGTTTAACCACCTCCAGGTGTTGACCTAGCACACACAGGTTTAGCTGAGTTTCAAGAACCAATCATGGAATATGGTTCTAAGGCTAGTAAGAGCCTTAAGGTAGAAAAGATAAGTAAAAGTTTAGATAAAACTTTACTTTATCAGGACAAGGTGTCCTTTGTTAAGAAAGGAGATGCTATAGTTGTTGAAGATTGTACAACTGATAGTGATGATGAAGAAGAACAGGTTATGTCTAAACCTGTCTTGGTTAAGAAAGTAGGAACAAAGGTTCCTAAGATAGTCAAACACAATACTGATAGGCCTAAATCAAACATTAAGCATGTTAGGCAACCAGTTAGATATTGTGAACAATATAGAACCACCAACAAGCCCAGAGGTAACCAAAGGAATTGGAACAACCTCAAGTCTAACCAATTAGGTGATGACTTTGCTTTTTATAACAAAGCTTGTTACACATGTGGTAGTTTTGACCATCTTGCAGCTTTCTGCAACCAATGGGTAACTGGGTATGAAAACCATAGAGTGAACCACAAAAGGCAAACACCTAAATCTCACTCTAGTTCTAGTGTTAAGAGAACAAACCCCAGAGTAGTCAAAAACAAGTCTGGCTCAAACTCAGATCCTGCTGCTAGACATATGGTTCCTGCTGCTAAACAAGTTCATTCTGCTGCTCGACCATTTATGACTATTAACCCAAAATCAACAGCTAAGGGTGCAAAAACAACTTTCAAATATGCACCAACAACTGTTCTAAGGCCCATTCAAACAAAAGCAGTGGTCCAAAAACAAGTTTGGAAACCAAAGGGTAAAACTACAAAGTTAGCAGATTCTGCTGCTAAGCGTGTGGTTCATTCTGCTGCTAAGGGAAACAGGGCAAATGCTGTTAAGGCCTCAGCATGTTGGATTCTAAAATCCAATGTTGCATCAACTGTCCTTAAAAGATTGAATTATATTGATGCAAGAGGCAGATCCAAGTCAGTAATGGTTTGGATCCCCAAAAGAAACTAACACTCTTATTTGTGTGCAGGAACATTCAAGTGATAAACAAGAAGATCAAGGATTTTCAGATAGTGGATGTTCAAGGCACATGACAGGCAACATGTCTTATCTTTCATATTTTCAATCATTTAATGGAGGATATGTTACCTTTGGAGGGGGTGTTCGTGGCAAAATTTCTGGTAAAGGTACAATCAAAACCGGAAATTTAGATTTTGAAGATGTGTTCTATGTAAAAGAGCTAAATTATAATCTTTTTAGTGTTTCACAAATGTGTGACAAAAAGAACAATGTTCTTTTCTGTGAGACTGAATGTCTTGTACTTTCTCCTGATTTTAAGATGTCTGATGAAAGTCAAGTACTTCTTAGAATTCCTAGAAAAGGCAATATGTACAGTGTAGACATGAAGAACATTATTCCTAAAAAGAATTTAACTTGTCTTGTTGCAAAGGCCACATTGGATGAATCAATGAAATGGCATAGAAGGCTTGGTCATATTAATTTCAAAACCATAAATAAAATTGTTAAGAATGGTTTGGTAAGAGGTTTACCTCACAAAAGATTTGAAAATGATCAAACATGCATTGCTTGTCTAAAAGGCAAACAACACAAAGCCACTTGTAAGCCCAAGATTTTTAACTCTATCAATCAATCTTTGTTTATGCTGCATATGGACTTATTTGGACATGTTTCAGTAATGAGCATAATGCATAAGAGATATTGTCTAGTTATTACTGATGACTATAGTAGATTTACATGGGTTTTCTTTTTAGCCACTAAGGATGAGACATCAAGCATCCTTAAGGACTTCATTACACAGATAGAAAACCAAGTAAGCAAGAAAGTGAAAGTCATTAGATGTGATAATGGTACAGAGTTTAAGAATAGAGTTATGGATGATTTCTGCAAACAAAAAGGTATTAGAAGAGAATTTAGTGTTGCTAGAACTCCACAACAGAATGGAGTAGCTGAAAGAAAGAATAGAACACTAATTGAAGCTGCTAGAACAATGTTAGCTGATTCTAAGCTACCAATAAATTTTTGGGCTGAGGCAGTCAACACTGCTTGCTATGTCCAAAATAGAGTTTTAGTTGTGCAGCCTCACAATAAGACATCATATGAACTTTTTAGAGGTAGAACTCCTGCAATAGGATTTCTTACTTGTAAATGACAATGATTTCGTTTTTAAGCTTAGTTTGGGGGCTCGTGAAAAATCAGGGACGACGAATTTTATCCGTATGGTCACTTCTTTATGAGTTGTGTTTCCTGCTCCGTGATCCTAAAAGTTATCGTGAGATAATGATTGTCAACAAAGCCGTCACATGGAAAATAAGAAAATACAAAAATATAATAAAAGGAAAAATGGGTTTCAAAAACGAGTTTTTATAACATTGCATGAGGACATTGCAATAGCTTAGTCTGGGGGAATTTGGTATGTGCTTAAACACATACCTTTTCTTGACCAAAACCGGACCTAAAATGACCAAAAACCCGACCATAATGCCAAAAGATATTGTGTTTTTGTGTTTTTGTATCTGCAGGGACGGATATCTTGGAAACCGACAAAAAGACAAGAAAATCAGGAAAACGAGCACGAGAAACGGAAAGGCTCAGAACCGGAACCGGGAACAAAGAAAATGGTCAAAAAGTCAACCGAGGTCCTCCAACTATCAAAGTTTGTTAATTTCAGCTCCTAGATCACCTTTTGAAAAATGGCAGCAAAGGTCCCTCCAAATCCATTAATTACATAAATGGTCCTTTAGATTGAAACTCCTTAAACCTTAAAAACATTAAAATCCGGATTTATAAATAAACCCAAATCCAATACTAATCCAACCAGCCCATTACCCCTTAAAACCACCAAACCCTGCCCACAACTCGGATCCAACACCATTTACCCGACCCACACCATTTTTACACCCGGTCAAACCATAAAACTCACACAGTCAAAATAAAAAAAAATAAAATAAACACACTCTCCCTCTCAAACTAAAAAAATACCCGCGCCCCTTTTCTTCACTAAACCCAGATTTACTTTTCCCCCGAACCCTAACAATTACCGTACAAAAATTACGGTAATTAAGGGTACTTTTGGCAATCATTGGCCCATCTAGAAGCTCCTGACGATAAGAATGATACGTGGAAGCATGCGATTGGTCCGAACACGTAGCGGTTTTGATCAAACGGTGGGATGATGCTCAAGAGGATCTAAGGGTGGATAAGGGCTGAGATAGCTCGTGGATTGCCAAGGTGGCAAGACCCAGAAGGTTCTGCTGAGGTGTATAAATACCCTCCCTCACTCACGGGTTAAAGGTGTTAGATAGTTAGTAGGTTAGGTTATTTAGGTTTAGGAATAGATTAATATAGCTTATTTTTAGTTATAGCTACTGCTTATTGTATTTCTCTTCAGTTTTTCTATAATTTGAACTCAGTTTATGATTTTAATGTAAGTCAACGTTTGGTCAACGATCTTGTTCAACAGCTTATTTTGTTCTTGTAAGTGCTTATTTTGAATTTTTCTGTTTATTTTTTTTCAGCTTTTAATGTCTGATAAGTATTAGAGAGCTCAGTTTTAGTTAATTTCTTATTTCTCTTATTATTGCTTAAAGTCAAGTTAAAAGTCAAAATAAGCTTAATCTGCTTAATAGCTTTTAGAAATTCTTTTTTCTGGATTAAAAATGGTCTAGTGTCTATTTGAATTGTGTTTTACAGCTTTAACAAAAAGTCTATTTTGTTCAAAGTTTGAAAATCAGCTTATTAAGGGTGTGTTTGGTTTTAAGCTGCTTATGGGTCAGCATGGATATATTGTGAGTTGCACTGTTCATATGCCAGGTTTCTGAGAATTTTTTAGCTGATTCATAGGTATTGTAGCTGTTTTCATTAGAAGATAGGTTAGTTTGAGGGTTACTTGAGGTCTGCACTAGTGAGCTTAATCATAGAAGCTTAGACAGCCATATTAAGCTCTGCATAAGCCCTGCTTGATTTGGCCTTTATTTCTAGAAAACTAAGTTCCAATTGCTGCTATAAGGGTAGATCTTAGAATAGGCTGTGGTTCATTAAGTTTTGTATTCAAAAACTTCAATCTCATGTCACAAGAACCATTCATGTTCTGCATTAATCTGACCAAATAGCCTTCTTTCTCAGCTTAGTAGCAGCTTATCTAGAGTAGCTTTAAATCTAATTTCTGGATAACTAGATAGATTGTAGGCTAGAATTTAATTGTTTTGCACCTTTGAGGTTTTTAGAGCTTCTCTAGAGATTAAATCAGGTCTGCTAAACTGGCTCCCCTGCCCTGCTTATCTGCTGCATTAGAGTTTGGCCTCAACCTCACCTGATCTAGTGGCTTTTTAAATAAGCTAACCAGCTTAAAAATTGGGGCTATTAGATTCTAGGGTAGAGTTTCATTTAGACTTTAAGCTGATTCTCTGGGATTTGCATATAGAGCTTATTAGACTGCTTATTTGGACTGCCAAAGTGGGTGTAGAGGCTGTTTTTAATCTGTTTTTGAAATATTCTGTTCAGCTCATTTATGGCTTATTTCATGTGTTTATTTGATCATTTTAAGCTCCTTAAAGCTTCCAGTAGTGTAATGCATTAGTCTAGAGCTTTTGAGAATTTTTTGTCTAGTTTTGCTTATTTTTAGCTTATTTCTTAACTGCTTATTTACTGTTACTGCTTATTAAGACTTTTTCACTTTCTGAAATTATTTTTCCTAGCTTAGTCATTTAATTTTAGATTTACTCAAAAGTTTTCACATTTTTCCAAGTTGATTTAATATTTTTTAAATCATTTAAATTGTTTTAATTAGTTTTTAATTCATAAAAAATTATTAAAAAGTCAAAAAAAATATTTTTCTTTTTCCAAAAATTTTCTTTTATCAGATTTAATATAGGAAAATTATTTTTATATTTTTAGGTTTTAAATTTCACAAAATCATTTTTATTTACGTTTTAAATTTCGTCGCGTAACATTTTTAAATTCAATTTTTCGTTTTTAGGTTAAATGCTTAGTTTAATTGTTCCATTAGCTTAGTTTAATTAGTTTATCTTGTTTGTTATTTTAATATTAGTAGTGTAATCCAAAAACATTCACTCTTTTTCTCATTCACTACACGAATCACGTTCCGGGAACACAAATTCCATTCGATCTTCGTCGGGACAAACGACTCGGGTTAACACATATTTCTTTGTGTGTTTTCCTTGAACTATAATTGACACGAATCAATTTTTGGCGCCGCTGCCGGGGAAGGTTGAAGTGAGTTCGTGATTTCGTTCGTCGAATCGTGTTTTGAAGACCCTTCCTCGGAAGTTATCGTTTTTATAAAAAATAAAAATACAAAAAGAAAATAATTAAAAAAAAAAAAAAAAAAAACACACTTTTCCTAAAGTGTTTTCATCTTAATAAACATCCTCGGTCTTCCGTTGAAGGAGGGCGGTTGTAAACCATTCCAAATTAACAACAAAAGAGATCGGAAAATTAAACGTTTCTTGGATTATTTCTTTACTACAACCTATACACGGGGTTTAAGGAGGTCTTGACATTAAATTGCAGACCGAAGAGAGATCCATTCTTCTCTCCCGCCACGCTGCGCGTAGTTTTGAAAGAAACGAGTACGGTTGATCGAACGATCACCAAAAAGATAATAATTTTAATTAAACATAAAACTCAAAAAAATATTTTTCTTTTCAAATTTATTTTCCATTTTTCTTTTGTGATTTTTCATGTTTCTAAATTTAAAAAAATCCAAAAATAATCTTCTTATCCTCTCATCCATTTGATTCTTCTTCTTTAACCCTCTAAACCGATAATTCTTTCTTTTCACCCTCTTATGTTTAATTCTTATGGATCCGACTTGTGTTAACTGTGGCGAACCTTTCTTCGGAGGGTTGTGTGCTTGGTGTACGTGCGAGCAATGTGGTAGTAATATTCGTGACGGAATTTGTTGGTTTTGCAATTCTCACACATATGATCAAAGATCGTTCAACAATCCTTCAAACATTTCCGATTACCTTCAAACACCACCGCCGCCTCCGTTCACTTGTTTTAATTATGGAAATCCCTCCGAAGAAGAAGTACCTTGTGGACAATGTTTCTGTAATCAATGTGGATACACAAATTGTATGTGCTACTCCCCGAGTGTTGAAACGTCTTACGCTTACGATACGAGCTTTGATAATTATCCTCAAAATGATTTCAATCCTCCTTCTCAAAACTCTTATGAGCAAGAATCATATTTCAATGATCATTCATCAAATTTTGAACATTGTGGGGGATCGTTTGAAAATTTTCGTTATGAGCCAAATTCGTGTTACGATTCTCATGGTTTTAACCAACCCCCACAAAATCCCGGCAATCGTCCAAATCAAGATAGAATGCGCGAAATTGAAAGAATTTGGGAAGACTTCCAAGAAGTTAAGAAATTGGTGGTTAAACACTATACTTCTACTCCCGATCCTCATGAGAAGTCTATAGAAGAACAAAGCAAATGAATTACTGAGAAGATATTTAATCTTGAAGAACAGAAGTGTTTGAAAGATCTTCACAATCCATGATTTAATTCAGAAACATGTTGAAATGGATTCACATGTTTAGGGGAGGATTGTTGGGAATTAAATATTCAAGAAGTTTAATATCGGGTTCTAATCAAAGAAATATTCTAAGTGTAATTCTGCTGCTAGTGCATTATGGTTCCTGCTGCTAGAACATTTGATTCTGCTGCTAGCGATAAATGATTCTGCTGCTAGGCTTAGCATTCTGCTGCTGTTGATCCTGCTGTTATTATACTTGTTCCTGCTGCTAGCGATAACTCATTGCTGCTGCTAGTGAACATTCTGCTGCTGAGTGGATAAGATTGAAAAGATATTTATTGTATTTTGGTCAATAATATACGGTAGATAATATCTTACCCCATGTGCTTCGTTAACAAGTTGTGTACACAGATACATGTTGTATCTTATGTACTGACACACTAAAGAGATAAGTTAACAAAGTAAGTCGGCTAGACTTTATACAATATTGTAATAGATCTCTTGGACTATAAAAGAGATCTTAGACTTATGTTTTAGTAGTAAGTTAAGTGTCCATGCATATGTGCTTAAGTAAGAACTCATAACTACAAAACATCACAAGTTAGAAAAACTTAAGATTCAAGGTTGTAACCCTAGTGATATTTCAAGATCACTCGTATTATTATCATTAATAATATTGAATCGTTTGGTGATAATCTTTATGTGTTCATTACTAACTAACAAACATAACAATTCCATCTCCATAACATTCACAACCTTCTAAGTGTGGTTGAGTGAATTCCGCGCACTTAATCATATTAACACAACATATCATTACACACAAAGAACAAAAGGTTTAACCACCTTAACCGTGTGTCCAGAGTCCTAACAAAGTTCTTCCAACTCATCAAGGTAAGGGTGTGGTGATGTTGGTGGAGTCCTAAATAGATCCATGGGTTGAAGTTTGGGTGATTTTGGTGGTGATGGTGATCTAACAGGCTGTGATGGAGCCGGTGGTGGAGTAGTGGCTATTGGAGTAATGGTTGGTGGTGGTGTATGGATAACAACATTGGATGGTGTTGCAGTGGAAAGTGTGAGGAAATTCTCACTTGCAATGGGTGATGAGATATTTAGAGGAGATGATTCCTCTGATGATGAGTTTGCTAAGTTGATGAAGCAACATGGTTTAACACTAATGCGGGCTGTTCGTTTTGGAGGTCTAGAGGTGGAAGAGTTGTTTGACTTAGTCATGGTGAAGTAAGGTTGCTAAGATGTACAGGAGAGAAAGTAGAGAAAATGGTGAGTGAGTGAGTTTAGTGATGATCCTAAGGTACTAATTTATAGGCAGATGGTTTGTTGGTCTGTGTGTTTGGATTGGATGTAGATCCAATGGAGAATGTTGGTTTCTAATTATTTGGAACAAAAAATTAAGCTTGTCATATCTCAATGTCAATCCATTGAGATGAAGTTGAGTGATATGAAGTGGATTTGCAGTAAATGCAAGATGATAGTGGAAATTCTGATGACAAGATGTTTCCAAGGATTTGACGGATCCCTAAAAAGGGTTCCTTGCTTGTATTAGAATGGTAACTCATAGGAAAATTTTGAAAATTCAAATTTTGGTGGGAAATTGAGTTCCTAATGTTCTAAGAGTTTCCTAAAGCATTCTAAGGAGTTTAATGATCAGTGAGCATAATCTAAAAAAGCTACATCCTAAAATCTAAGTGTCAGGATGAGTCGGGAGTTTTTGAAAAAATGACTGTTGTACCCACGGATCCAATCGACAACAAACGCGGAGCCAAAGTTTGGGAGCCTTGGAATCCGTGGGTCCTGGACTGGCGGAGCCAACTGATACACTAGGCGGATCCAATTTCTGGGATCCGCCGGATCCGCCGTCCGAATGTGCTAAAACTAACAGAGAGCTATGCAAATTTCGCATTTTTCGACCAAAACCCGAAATTTCTCCTAGAACGTATGTAATAGCTAATATGTACTGCAAATATACTAAATACATATATTCTAACACACGTTTGCACATAGATAAATCCGATCATCATAATTTACCTTAAATGGAGTTAAGCCAAACAGCGGCTTATTCTCGGAAAATTGATAACACCAAGTGTTATCGACCTGCAAATCTCAGTTAGTTCACATACACATCAAGTACAACCACAGTAAGTTAAGAACCATACATGTTTAACACATAATTGTCAAATAATGTCTAGACCCAAACACTCCTCTCATTTGAACTTCTTACTTAACTTCTTGTACCCCTTGTGAAGTTTCATTATCCAACGCCCCAAGTTCTTCATCATCCCCTTGGTTTGCTTGAACTCCGGTGATTCATTTGCAATCGGTGAAAGTTGATGCAAATATCCCGGTGGAGGGATCCTAGAGTTTGGCAAGCCGTCATCGTCACTCATTGATGATGATGATGATGATGTTTGAGCACGAGGGCGTTTTCCTTTGTCAACCTGTAATACCTGAAATTCAGATAACACGTAAAATTACCAAATTACCCCTGATAATATAAAACCTTATAAAACAACTTATAAATCCCGAAATAATTCCAAAACATCTGAAATCGAATTATATCTGAAACGAATAAATTTATGAGACAATGTTACATCATTTTAGACATTTAAAAATTAACTTACACACTTAATTTATATATCCCGAAAATTATAAAGTAAATAAACATAAGGTTTTTATTTCTTTTAATTAATTATATGTTAAATAAATTAAGGAAAGTTGAATAAAATCAACCCAAATATACTCTTGATCCTAATTCCGAAATTTCTGAGTTTTTGGCCCCCCCAAAGTCGGTTTTATATCATAAAATCAGATCCCTTTATTTTCTCCTCAAAAAAATATAAACCGACTATCATCCTAAAACCCTAAGCGATCCAAAATAATTCCACCAAGGCCACCACACGAATTCTGGGTTTAAACTAGTATTTTTCTGGTGTTATTGGGAGTGCAAGGAAGCTAGGAAAATTGGTAGTTGCTGCGTTTTCTCATCGGTTTGTTCTTGTTCCAAAATTCTTGTCGATATACACTAAATCAAGGTAATAATTCGTGCACCTTAACCAAACGTGATAAAATTTATATGGAATTTTTCCAGTGATGTTTAGATGATATATAACTCAGATAAAATGTATAAAACGATCCATGCATGCTAATTCTATGCGTTTGATAATATAATGGCTATAGAACATGTAATTTGCAAATATATGAAATCCGAATTTCTGGGCATGATGGCTATTTTATTTAGAACTCTTATGATATATTAGACCTGGGAAAAATAATGGATCGAATTATAATGGCCTAAATCAAGTCGTTGTAATTATAGTATCTAAAACATACGTAATTATGCAATATATGTTAAACGAATTTTCTGGGCATGTTCACTATTTTTCGTGGGTTCCTTATAAGTTATATGATCTGGGAAAAATATGGTTTTGATTTTTAGAAGCTTAAATTTAACGTGGTTAATTATTGTAAAAACCGGATTTTAGAAAATCAAAGAAATAAATGAAATAAAAATCGTGGCCTCTAGGGTTAGGGTTCTTGGACATGAATCTGGTCATTAATGTTGTTTTAATGATGATTAAAAGATGGTTCAATGATTGGTGCATGGTAGGGTTTCTAATTGTTTGTAAAAAGGTGTACCGATTTGAAGTTAATTTCATAAGGACCTGTTTTGCCAAGTTTGAAACTTCTGGGATATTTTTGTAAGATCATATACATCTGTAGGAATGTGGGAAAAATATAACTTTGGGGTCCTAAGTGTAAATTTTGCATAATAATGAATTAATGGGAAATTAGGGTTTTGTTTGGAAATTAATTAAAAGTGAGGGACCAAAAGTGTAAATCTGGAATTCTAAAGTTGTTTTATGTTAATACTGATATAAAAAGGTTGTTGGGTAATTTTGAGGATTTTTGGGCTAATTATGTAATTGTTATGTAATTATGATTTAATATATATATTTTGTAAACTTAAAGGGCTAAATATGTAAATTCTGAATTCTGAGGGGTCAAATATGTAAAGTACTAAATTCTGATTGTACATTCTGTAATTTTGAAATATAATATGTATGGTTGGTAATTATGGATATTGTAGGGTTTAAATTGTAAAATATGTAATTATAAGCTTTATTTGTAAATTCTGAAATTAAAGGGGTGTAATCTGTAAATTGTGAAACTTAAGGGAATGGAAAGTATTTCTGAATATAATGAGTATATAATTCTGTAACTTGAAGTAATTTCACTAATGACCTTGTAAATTAATGAAGTTGCACTTAAAACCCTAAACTCTGTATAATTGTCATTTAAAACCCTAAACTTCTGTAACTTGCTAAAATATACTGATATTCCATAATAATATCTGAATAAGGTTCAACCTAATCTGAAATGATAATATCTGATTAATCTGGAAGCCTGCTAATTATGGGAACTTACTGAATCTGGAAAGTTACTAAAAATAGAAAGTACATAAAATGAAGAGATTAACTAAAGGAATAATCTGAATAAGGAACTTTAGTAATTCTGTCTTCCTCTTCCTTAGGTGTGAAGAAGGAGAAGTCTTGATCATCTGATTTCTGTGTTTGTCTGTTTGATTTCTGCTGTGCTAATAAGGTACAGATATTCTGCCCTTTTTCAGTAAGGGTTTTTCATTTCCTTTTTCTTTCAGTTTTCATTTTCTTTATTAGGATCTCCGATACCACTGCTATGTTCCCTTCTGTTGTGAATCTTTGTTGTGATTTGTTTGTCTTGAACCTTTTTGTATGAACCTCTGCTATGATTCTTGTATTCTGAACCTTTTTCCTGAACTCTGATTGATCTCTTGTTCTGAACCCTGAATTTGTGAGTCTTAATTGAATCTGATCTGTGAACCTTGTTCTGAACCTTAACCTGATATATCTGTTGTAAATTCTGATTTGATTTTAGTAGACCTTAACCTGTTAAATCTTTATCTGAACCTAATTGATTTTGAACCTTTATTAAGTTACATATGAAACTGTTTAAGAAAAGCTATCTTGGAAATGGAAGTTTCTAAACGTTTTGGAAGACCATCTTTATGAAAACTATTTTGTAAGATCATTTCAATGAAAACCATTATTAAAGGATTGATTTAAATGAACTTTTGACAGGAACTTCTGAAATGGATTATTGCTATAAATTTGTAATCATTAACCTTTGATATACTTTTTGGACTATTGGAAATAAACCTTTTTAAATCTGAACTTAAGCTTTGATATTAAACTTAATCTGATAAACTCTGATTTAAACCTTATTATTATCTTAATCTGAATTGTTGACATGACCCTTCTGCCATGAACCCTTAGATGTGACTCTGTTTATTATATGACATCTGACCTTGACCACAGTCTGATATCCGAGCCAATCACTAGGCATGAGGGTTTCATGTCCATGTCATTGATGCACCGATGGCATGACTCTAGGGCAGGAGAGTGATGACCTGTTCCGTCCCTGATTTATTTTATCTGGTGTGTTCTGAGGAGTTTCTGGCCACAGGGGGCGCATGGATGCATCCTAGTTCTGATTCTGTTATCTGTTATCTGTTATCTGTTTATGTTATATGTTTATTATTATATCTGGTGATTGATGGTGTGTGCAATACACGTCTTTCACATTATCTGGGAGCTGATCACTCCGATTTGATACATGAGGTCACCCCTCATATTATCTGTTACTTGAGAGGCATCCCCTCTGGATTATTATATGATTATTCTGTTATGATATTATCTGTTATTTCTGGGCTCGTGATAGATTTCTGTATGTCCCTAAACCTGGTTTGTATATTATCCCTTTCTCATTTCTTTCCTTTCACCCTTATTCATTTTCCTATTCTTTCACTTTAGTTCAGTATCTGTATAATCTGTATTTCTGATTTGTTTCTGTATTGTTCTCTGCCATTGTTTCTGTATTGCTATCCGTTATCGTTTCTGTCATCTATATATCTGTTCACTGGGCTTTTTAAGCTCAGCCGCACGTTTCTTTTCGTGTGCGGCAGGTTTTAGTAGGAAGCTGGGAATGAGTGGAGAGCATACCTTTGGACTTAGAAGGCTTGGTAGCTATTCTGGATTAGAGTTGGATGGAAGATATTATGTTGTAGAATTAGTTTTGAAAATTTTCATTGTAACCTTGTAGATTCAGTATTTTAATTGTAATCCTTTGAGATTTTTGTATCACTGTAGATGTATGCTCTGTTTTGATCTGATATGAATCCATTATTGTGATATCTTTACCCTTGTCGGGTTGGGGTGTTACAATTTATGGTATCAGAGCTCACAGGCTGCGACTCGTAATACATTTACCCTTGACCTGTGAAGTCTGGACCACTAAGTTTCCACTGTAGGCGCTCGTAGGATAACCTTTGAGATTTTGCTTTAGGATTTCCCTATAGGAACTTAAATTCTGACCAGTGAGGAATGGGTAGACTATAAGACATTTGCTTAAGTATCTTGCTTCCGCACCACTCTGATTCGTGCCTTGTTTCGGTTAAGGACTATGGAAAGTTAGATCTTATGTCTTGCACCACCTAAGAATTGAAACATAAATAAACCTGAAGCATTGGAATTGCGTAGTAATTATCTGACATTATTTGATCCTTGACTTCCGATTTCAATTCCGACCTCTGAACCTTCTGTTAATCATTCTGATGCCTCTTCAGGCATTCTGAGAATCCCCATATCGATGATGTACTTGATACATTCTGTTATTTGTTTCTTACTTCTGATAATCACCTATGAATCTTTTGATTCCGTCTTAACCATCTCTATTCCCATGAGAAACCTGGTGGTGTTTAACCACGAATACACGGATGTCTTCCCTCTCATTCTGAACGGTAAAATCTGCTTTGTTGATCCGTCTTTCTTTGACAGTAACCTTGATTTTATCCTTATAAGGATTGATTGATTTGATCATCTAATATTGACGACTATCCTCCTATGTCTCACCTTTGGCGTTAGAAACAATTTTGGAACCCCTGACATGATTACCGATTGTTAAACTTTTGCTGCCACTACCTGATTTTGACCTTCATTTCTGATCTGTGGATAAACCGTCTGATATCTCTCCGACCATCCCGAAGACCATTTAACCTTAAAGTGTTGGACACATTCTATAATTCATGACCCATGCTGGATATAAATGTATCCTCTGATCCTACTCTGTCCTGAATGATGAATCTTATTTGTCCTGAATGATGAATCTTATTTGCCCGGAATGATGAATCTTATTTGCCAATCAGTTTTCTTTGGAAGGATTTGATGCAAATACCGTCTCTGTATGGAATTGTTAACTGAGCATATGATGCTGATATCCGATATCTCATAAGTCTCACTTCTGCAATTATATGATGTTCGTATTACCGATGATGTAACCCTACCTGTCACTTATGCTAAAAGCTAAACCAAAAACTCCAACACCTTGAACTGTTCGCGTACCTATCCCCACACTATACTGAACCATGTACTTGACTCTGACATATGAACTATCCGTCTGGTTAAGTGACCATATACGTTCTGCGGATCTGTTTACTATTGATTTACTTAATTTTGGAGATCTTTTGATTATTGATTGGCGGGCCCTTCGTAAAAGCTATCATAGGTTACCGCATCTGAAATATAACCATCTGCTCCACCCTATTTTGTTATAGTAACCTTGAACCGCTTAAATCTGTTAAGCTTATCACTGTTATGGAAAGATTTACCCTGATCTCATTTGATTGTCATTACTCCTGACACCTATTAGTATCCACCCCTAGAAAGTTTTGTTGTACAAATTTTCTGGCATTTTCTGATGAAACTTCTGAGTTTTCCTCCCGTTTGAGAAGTAGAATTGATTCTGAACCGATCTCGGTTAACGACCCATGATGCTATAGAAGTTGAGAGATTGAAGAAACTGATGAGATATGTTTTTGTCCACCTCAGTGTTTCCCTTGGATATCCCTATTTGTTATGAAGAAGAAAGAGAAAAATTTTGCGTCTGCATATCAACTATCGTAAACCTAACCGTAATCCCAACCGTAATCACTTTTCATTTCCGAGTATAAATGATTAAATTATTCTATCCTTGTGAACTCCGTATCAGACAACCTCATTTAATGTTCGAAGGACTGAAGAAGCAACCACAAGAGCTCCTGAGATGGGAGATGACTAACTGAGAGAAGCTTCCGTAAAGTATTTCAGTTTTATAGGAATATATCCCTGAAAAGATTCATGAAAACTATTTTCGTACTCTTTGTGACCATTATGAGTCTTAAATAATGCCAATAGTATTGGCTAATAAGAATCATGTTTTCACGAGTATCTGGACAGTTGTCATAGTATGACAACATGTTTGTGCCCTGAGTCGAACGAGGAAACATGTAGACCATCTTCGTATTTAATGGAATGACCTTTGTTCTGGGAGAGTAGATTTGATTGGCATTCAGAGATTGTAGCAGACACCACTACCGGGCATCCGATGACGACGGCAATCTGAGTTGGCGAATTCCGAACTGTACTAGTAGACCTGTCCAAGACTCGCAGTCTTGCTTCTCTATTCATTTTAGTTGTACTAAGATGAATTGAGAGTAGAAGCAGACTTGAGAATGGAAACTGAGATCATGACTTTGAATAGAAGAAAATTCTGAAGTGAATAAATTCTGTGACGAATGAAGCTATGGATGACGTGATTCATTTCTGCTTGACCTATCTAAATTTCTGTTATCTGATGATAAATCCTTTGAATGATTTAGGTTCTTTATCAGTAATTCCGCTCTGTGTTCATTCTGCGTATGTCGGATGATGGTTTTGTTATCTGAAATTTGACGAATGATGGATGATCTGATGTACCAAATTCTGATAGACATTCTGGGACTTCCGTTAATTTTGGGTAATTTGTTCTCTTCTTAGTTATGGTATTTGATTCTGATGACCTCTGAGACCGTAGGAAGACTAGGTGGATTAAGATAAGTCTGTTCTGTTCACGACTTGAGATAAAGTATGACCATCATGAGAGCATATTTATATGATGCCAGTATTATGACGTCTGGCCCACGTGATAATACTAAAATCATATAACGTGCACTTGTTGTGGGCATAGGATATTTTGAGAAGTGCCTTAGAAGCTTTAGAAATTCTGATAACTGTTTCAGATCGTCTGTGTTAGTGAGACTTTAAGTTCATTCTACCTATACGCGCAATCTGCTTCCACCGTTATGCGAATTGATACGTTTGGATTCTCGTCATGCGTGTTGCTGACCTCTGTACATCTGATACTAATCTTAGCTTCTGTTATAGAACTCTCTGCCATTGATGTCATTGATAATCTATTTTCTGTATGTTCAAATCTGATCTGTCTAATCAAATTATGTGAACCATATATCCGTCAAAACCCCATGTATTCCTTTGTCTCTTCCGAGAGAATATGATTTTCATCTACTACGTTGGTATGTTATCCTTCTGATCTGGATTCAGTATGTTATGTCTGTTCTGAGGACCTGAAACCATTTTAGGAATCTGCAAGCTCGAGTTATGAGAATCAAATCTTTCATATGTCTGTTCACCGTCAGTTGTGTTCCTGTTTCGTTTCACCTCAATTCTCGTTTTAATCTGGTATGTCTTGTTTTGTTTCTGCTCTCTCTTTTCCTTCTGCTTTCTGCAAATTTCGAGGACGAAATTTTTTTGTTAGTGGGGAAGAAGTTGTAATACCTGAAATTCAGATAACACGTAAAATTACCAAATTACCCTGATAATATAAAACCTTATAAAACAACTTATAAAATCCCGAAATAATTCCAAAACATCTGAAATCGAACTATATCTGAAACAAATAAATTTCTGAGACAATGTTACATCATTTTAGATATTTAAAAATTAACTTACACATTTAATTTATATATTCCGAAAATTACAAAGTAAATAAACATAAGGTTTTTATTTCTTTTAATTAATTATATGTTAAATAAATTAAGGAAAGTTGAATAAAATCAACCCAAATATACTCTTGATCCTAATTCCGAAATTTCTGAGTTTTTGGCCCCCCCAAAGTCGGTTTTATATCATAAAATCAGATCCCTTTATTTTCTCCTCAAAAAAATATAAACCGACTATCATCCTAAAACCCTAAGCGATCCAAAATAATTCCACCAAGGCCACCACACGAATTCTGGGTTTAAACTAGTATTTTTCTGGTGTTATTGGGAGTGCAAGGAAGCTAGGAAAATTGGTAGTTGCTGCGTTTTCTCATCGGTTTGTTCTTGTTCCAAAATTCTTGTCGATATACACTAAATCAAGGTAATAATTCGTGCACCTTAACCAAACGTGATAAAATTTATATGGAATTTTTCCAGTGATGTTTAGATGATATATAACTCAGATAAAATGTATAAAACGATCCATGCATGCTAATTCTATGCGTTTGATAATATAATGGCTATAGAACATGTAATTTGCAAATATATGAAATCCGAATTTCTGGGCATGATGGCTATTTTATTTAGAACTCTTATGATATATTAGACCTGGGAAAAATAATGGATCGAATTATAATGGCCTAAATCAAGTCGTTGTAATTATAGTATCTAAAACATACGTAATTATGCAATATATGTTAAACGAATTTTCTGGGCATGTTCACTATTTTTCGTGGGTTCCTTATAAGTTATATGATCTGGGAAAAATATGGTTTTGATTTTTAGAAGCTTAAATTTAACGTGGTTAATTATTGTAAAAACCGGATTTTAGAAAATCAAAGAAATAAATGAAATAAAAATCGTGGCCTCTAGGGTTAGGGTTCTTGGACATGAATCTGGTCATTAATGTTGTTTTAATGATGATTAAAAGATGGTTCAATGATTGGTGCATGGTAGGGTTTCTAATTGTTTGTAAAAAGGTGTACCGATTTGAAGTTAATTTCATAAGGACCTGTTTTGCCAAGTTTGAAACTTCTGGGATATTTTTGTAAGATCATATACATCTGTAGGAATGTGGGAAAAATATAACTTTGGGGTCCTAAGTGTAAATTTTGCATAATAATGAATTAATGGGAAATTAGGGTTTTGTTTGGAAATTAATTAAAAGTGAGGGACCAAAAGTGTAAATCTGGAATTCTGAAGTTGTTTTATGTTAATACTGATATAAAAAGGTTGTTGGGTAATTTTGAGGATTTTTGGGCTAATTATGTAATTGTTATGTAATTATGATTTAATATATATATTTTGTAAACTTAAAGGGCTAAATATGTAAATTCTGAATTCTGAGGGGTCAAATATGTAAAGTACTAAATTCTGATTGTACATTCTGTAATTTTGAAATATAATATGTATGGTTGGTAATTATGGATATTGTAGGGTTTAAATTGTAAAATATGTAATTATAAGCTTTATTTGTAAATTCTGAAATTAAAGGGGTGTAATCTGTAAATTGTGAAACTTAAGGGAATGGAAAGTATTTCTGAATATAATGAGTATATAATTCTGTAACTTGAAGTAATTTCACTAATGACCTTGTAAATTAATGAAGTTGCACTTAAAACCCTAAACTCTGTATAATTGTCATTTAAAACCCTAAACTTCTGTAACTTGCTAAAATATACTGATATTCCATAATAATATCTGAATAAGGTTCAACCTAATCTGAAATGATAATATCTGATTAATCTGGAAGCCTGCTAATTATGGGAACTTACTGAATCTGGAAAGTTACTAAAAATAGAAAGTACATAAAATGAAGAGATTAACTAAAGGAATAATCTGAATAAGGAACTTTAGTAATTCTGTCTTCCTCTTCCTTAGGTGTGAAGAAGGAGAAGTCTTGATCATCTGATTTCTGTGTTTGTCTGTTTGATTTCTGCTGTGCTAATAAGGTACAGATATTCTGCCCTTTTTCAGTAAGGGTTTTTCATTTCCTTTTTCTTTCAGTTTTCATTTTCTTTATTAGGATCTCCGATACCACTGCTATGTTCCCTTCTGTTGTGAATCTTTGTTGTGATTTGTTTGTCTTGAACCTTTTTGTATGAACCTCTGCTATGATTCTTGTATTCTGAACCTTTTTCCTGAACTCTGATTGATCTCTTGTTCTGAACCCTGAATTTGTGAGTCTTAATTGAATCTGATCTGTGAACCTTGTTCTGAACCTTAACCTGATATATCTGTTGTAAATTCTGATTTGATTTTAGTAGACCTTAACCTGTTAAATCTTTATCTGAACCTAATTGATTTTGAACCTTTATTAAGTTACATATGAAACTGTTTAAGAAAAGCTATCTTGGAAATGGAAGTTTCTAAACGTTTTGGAAGACCATCTTTATGAAAACTATTTTGTAAGATCATTTCAATGAAAACCATTATTAAAGGATTGATTTAAATGAACTTTTGACAGGAACTTCTGAAATGGATTATTGCTATAAATTTGTAATCATTAACCTTTGATATACTTTTTGGACTATTGGAAATAAACCTTTTTAAATCTGAACTTAAGCTTTGATATTAAACTTAATCTGATAAACTCTGATTTAAACCTTATTATTATCTTAATCTGAATTGTTGACATGACCCTTCTGCCATGAACCCTTAGATGTGACTCTGTTTATTATATGACATCTGACCTTGACCACAGTCTGATATCCGAGCCAATCACTAGGCATGAGGGTTTCATGTCCATGTCATTGATGCACCGATGGCATGACTCTAGGGCAGGAGAGTGATGACCTGTTCCGTCCCTGATTTATTTTATCTGGTGTGTTCTGAGGAGTTTCTGGCCACAGGG
The DNA here is from genome assembly GCA_021014915.2 of Artemisia tridentata subsp. tridentata. NCBI lineage: Eukaryota > Viridiplantae > Streptophyta > Magnoliopsida > Asterales > Asteraceae > Artemisia > Artemisia tridentata. The sequence continues at coordinate 21,182,626 of CP139501.1, read as the reverse complement.
GGCGCATGGATGCATCCTAGTTCTGATTCTGTTATCTGTTATCTGTTATCTGTTTATGTTATATGTTTATTATTATATCTGGTGATTGATGGTGTGTGCAATACACGTCTTTCACATTATCTGGGAGCTGATCACTCCGATTTGATACATGAGGTCACCCCTCATATTATCTGTTACTTGAGAGGCATCCCCTCTGGATTATTATATGATTATTCTGTTATGATATTATCTGTTATTTCTGGGCTCGTGATAGATTTCTGTATGTCCCTAAACCTGGTTTGTATATTATCCCTTTCTCATTTCTTTCCTTTCACCCTTATTCATTTTCCTATTCTTTCACTTTAGTTCAGTATCTGTATAATCTGTATTTCTGATTTGTTTCTGTATTGTTCTCTGCCATTGTTTCTGTATTGCTATCCGTTATCGTTTCTGTCATCTATATATCTGTTCACTGGGCTTTTTAAGCTCAGCCGCACGTTTCTTTTCGTGTGCGGCAGGTTTTAGTAGGAAGCTGGGAATGAGTGGAGAGCATACCTTTGGACTTAGAAGGCTTGGTAGCTATTCTGGATTAGAGTTGGATGGAAGATATTATGTTGTAGAATTAGTTTTGAAAATTTTCATTGTAACCTTGTAGATTCAGTATTTTAATTGTAATCCTTTGAGATTTTTGTATCACTGTAGATGTATGCTCTGTTTTGATCTGATATGAATCCATTATTGTGATATCTTTACCCTTGTCGGGTTGGGGTGTTACACAACCGCTACCCTAAAATCGCTTAAGGGAACAAAGGTGTGTTGAATTTCATCATAATCGGGAACAAAACCTAAGGCATTTCTAGGAATGGGTGCAAAAGCTCTATAGAGACGAGTCAAGAGCATTCCATAAGGCATTGCCATGTTACCTTGAACCGGAATATCAGCCATTCGCTTGGCGATATAGAATGCAAGGTTGAAAGGTTGACGGGTGGACACACTATACATCATGTAACATAGACAAGCATTGATGTGATCACGATTTCCTACCGTGCTAATGACGTTGGCTCTCAAAACTTCTTCTAACTTCCTAAACTCGGGCTTGAGTTCATTTAGCTCCATAGCAAATGGATCTCTAGCCACTTGCTTACCTCGATGTACCCTAGTTGGGTTATTCCTAGGTAAGAAAAGATGTTCCCTAATGGTTTCTTTGTCGGTCAAGGGAGTGGCATATGGTGCCGTTCTTTGAAGGTTTGATTCTAGAATAGTCAAAGACCATTTATCGAAGTAGACACATGTTCCATAATTTGGAACTCCTAAGACCTCACCAAATTGATCTAGGGGAATATTGAACAAGGTTCCATTGACACTAAAGTGAATGCTCATAAGACCATTGTCACTTGAACTAAGACCTATGGTGGCATAGAACTCAAGAATGAACCTAGGTACTATAGGCTCATCAATATCTATGAGACTATCAAAATGAATTGCGGCTAATTGCTCGCGGAGATTGGTGTCTTCATAGAATGAGGGGTCTACTACCCTACCCTCATGGACGTAATGTTTTTCTAGTGCCTTAAAGATGTTGACTTGGGCATCGGTTAGACCCTTGGTTTTGTGATGTTTGGGAAGGTAATCGATAGTCTTTTTGTGATCGTAATTGGTTGCGGGAGACATAGTTATCCTAGACACGAAAAATATATATAGTTTAGTTAAAATTATCAAAAGTATATATTTATGTCTAGTGTGTGCCTACATGGGGACAATGTGGAGGTGCGGTTATCTCAACTCTTTTTGATGCATGAAAATTATGTTTATGCAAGTTTTATGATAAAACGAGAGATAACCCAAACGCTCCTGCTTCAATGTAGCTACGATTGAATGTACCCGAAAATACATATTAATTATATATTTCCTTTAGCATTCAAGAGGCATTATGCAAGTGATGCTCAAAACATAACGTTTTTTGTATTTGTATGAACAATGTCCAAAAACCATTTTTCCTAGTCGTGAGAAGATTTTAGCAAAAATTTCTCATGAGGTTTTTGATGAATAATGACAATGTACTACAAGATGCAATTCCTAACTATGAAAAACATGATTTGTTATGCAATTTAGTAAATATGCTCCATGATTTTTCAAGAATTAAGCATAACCCCAAGTTTTGGTTTTGTGCATGAAATAGAAATCCTAGACGCAGATCAGGAATGCAAACATGTTAAGGATACTTACAGTGATGATTTGAGCACAATTTGGTTGAGAAAGATGGCCTAATTTGTGAGTTTGGTGAATTATGGGTCGTATTTCCAGTGGGTGATATGTTTTGGAGTGAATGATGAATAGTACAGGACTTTATTTAATATAAAAACCTGGTCATCATGTGACGGATCCGGCGGATCCCAAACAAGGGTTCCGCCCTTGTTGTCGTTTGGATCCGCAGGATCAGAACACAAGGTTTGGCTTTTGCCGTGTTTTGGTTAATCTAAGGTTTGAGCTAACGTCTAATCTACTCACTAGGTTCCATTAATCCTAAACCAAGTCTAATATAATTGAAAGGTTCTCTCTTGAGAGGTTTTGTGAGGATGTCGGCAATGTTGTCCTCTGAGGAAACTTTCTCAATTGAGATGTTTCCCTTCTGAACATTGTCACGAAGGAAGTGATGACGTATCTCTATGTGTTTGGTTCTAGCGTGTTGGACTGGGTTTTTGCTAAGATCGATAGCTCCTTTGTTGTTACAAAGAATGGGGATGTCGTTGAGTACAATTCTGTAGTCGACGAGAGCTTGTTTCATCCACAGTGCTTGTTGGCAAGCTTTTCCTGCTGACACGTACTCGGCTTCAGTTGTTGATATGGCGAGGGCTGTTTGTTTCTTAGCAAACCATGCGGTGAGACAATGTCCTACAAAAGTACAAATACCGCTAGTACTTTTCCTATCAACATAGTCACCGGCATGGTCTGAGTCGGCATACACTATGGTTTCTACACATGTCCCTTTGGGATACCATAATCCTAAATGTGTAGTGCCTTTTATGTACCTAAATATCCGTTTAACGGCTTCAAGATGGGATGTTTTGGGATCTTCTTGAAAGCGTGCACATAGACAAACACTAAACATGATGTCCGGTCTACTAGCCGTTAGGTAGAGTAAACTACCAATCATCCCTCTATATTTAGTGCTATTTACGGATTCACTTTCGTCATCCTTGGTTAGTTTGGTTTCGGAACACATTGGTGTTTTCATGGGTTTTGAATCTTCAAGACCAAACTTCTTAAGCATATCCTTGATATACTTAGATTGGTTGAAGAATATCCTATCTTCTAATTGTTTTATTTGGAGACCTAAGAAAAAGTTTAGTTCCCCCATCATACTCATTTCAAACTCGTTATGCATGATTTTTGAGAAATCGTCGCATAACTCTTGACAAGTTGAACCGAATATAATATCATCCACATATATCTGGACGATGATAATATGTGATCCCTTTTTCTTGGTGAAGAGAGTATTGTCTACTAGGCCCATGGTATACTTATGGTCAACTAGGAAGGTCTTAAGTCGATCATACCAAGCTTTTGGAGCTTGCTTAAGTCCGTATAATGCTTTCTTATGTTTGTAGACATGATTAGGTTTTTCAAAATCGGCAAAGCCGGGAGGTTGTGCTACATATACTTCTTCATTTATGAAACCATTTAGAAATGCACTTTTGACATCCATTTGAAATAGTTTAAAGTCATATGCACATGCATATGCAAGAAATATCCTAATTGACTCAAGTCTAGCTACAGGTGCAAAAGTCTCATCATAATCTATACCCTCTTGTTGATTATAGCCTTGGGCTACTAACCTAGCTTTGTTTCTAGACACAATGCCATTTTCATCCATTTTATTTCTAAAAACCCATTTTGTACTTATTATGGTTTGATTTTTAAGTTGTGGAACTAATGTCCATACGTCATTCCTAACAAATTGATTTAATTCTTCTTGCATCGCAATGACCCAAGATTCATCTTTTATGGCTTCATTGACATTTTTAGGTTCTATTGTTGAAACAAAACAAAAGAAATTACTTTCATTTTGAGCTTTAGACCTTAATGTTCTTTCGTTTAGTTTTCCTATGACGTTTTCTAATGGATGACTTTTTGTTTCTTTGATGTTGACTAAATCCGTTTTTACGGGTTCATCTTCTTTATCATTTTCAACATTTTCGTGATTTTCAACCATTTGGTTTTCAACTAAGTTATCATCTACCATAAAATGAAAGCTTGAAGTTGAGTTATGATTAGCCGACATGCTTTTGGGCGGTGTTTCACGAGGTGATGTGGATGTGAATGTTCTTGCAACGATTGAGTACACACATATGAATTTTGAAACTTTTGGAAATCGAGTAGGAATGCAACCCGGACATAATTCTATTATAACTGTTCTCAGTATTGCAAAATTCATCTCTGAGTCGGGCATAGGTGGTCAGCCTATGTCCCACTGTCCCGGGTCGAATATAGATGACCAGTCTATATTCTACCGAGGTTCAATGAGTTTTGAAATACTCAGCTCAGTTATACTAATACTATGTCCTTCACATTTGAAAAGGCGTTCTGAAAGACTAAGGCAAGCGACCAAACTCGAGGTCAAATGATGAAACTACGCAAGGAAAAGGCGTAACGCTGAGACGTGTATGACATGTGAGCATGCTTATATGAAAGACAACTATAGTAATCAATGAGAATAAGTAGGTATAAATGATTTGATAATAAGACACAAATCTCATTAAATATGTCAGCAACAAACCACAAATGAGGCATCAGCTTGGCAGGCAGGCACGTGGCGGTCATAGGGTTATGTTTTTGTAAATGTAGCTATAGTCTAGGTTTTAAAATCACCCAGTTCTCTATAGCCAAGGCTCTGATACCAATCTGTCACACCCCCAAAATCGGGTCCAGCGGAAGCTTACACATCGCTGGGGTGCAACTCAATTGGTATCACAACACAAGTGCAAAGAACGGTTTTCATTTCAATTATTTAGAACAACATTGTTTAACAAAAATGTTGAATTTACATTGTTAAAAGTAGTGCGGAAATAGGCCCCTTTAAAATAGGTAGAACGGTCCCAAATGTTTGTCAGAGTCTTCTATGACCATGCCATGCCCTGCCAAGAGCCTTCAGTAGCGTGCTATTGCTTTATACCTGAAAATACATGCTAAAAAGTGTCAACACGAGGTTGGTGAGTTCATAGAGTTTAGTGCAAAATGTATAGCCTTTGAATGAAGATTTCCCAGCAAAGGCATTGTAAATCCACCCAGTTCCAAGTCCCGCCCATAACAAGACTTGCAACCTGTGTGTTTACAACCCATTGCCAAATATGATTTGGATTATGTGAACGTCAAATGATTTATGAACCACAAAATGTAATGTTAAGTGTGACAATGTTTCAATGAAAAATATGTAAGTGTGATAATATAGCCATGACAATGTCGTCATAAGATAAAGTCTAACAATGACGTCATGTAAATGAATCTAGCAATGTCGCCTATGACAATGTCGTCATATAAATGAATCTGGCAATGTCGCCTATGACAATGTCGTCATATAACCAAAATAATATGAAATTAACAGTCCATAACATAGACAATATGAAATAGCTTAATGTACTAGTGTCCATAATGAAATGATCAAGGGTGAACAATGTAAACACAAAATACTTCCGAGCAACGACTCAAGTATTTTAACCAATGAATAATGTTTGAAAGACAACTCACGTCTAAAGCAAAATGAGCATGAAGTTTAAATGTAAAATGAGCATAGAGTTTAATGAAAAACGAGCATGTATTCTCCCCCAAAACAGTTACAAAACAAGTAAAAGGAGGGGCTATGGAACTCACCTGATGCGGTAGCAACAATGATAATAATGAATATGCTGAAATGAGGCTCGGTCTCTAACCGCGACCTAATATGAGGATATGATCTAATATAAGCAAATGAAGTGATGCTACACATGCAAATACGTATGTCAACGATACCACTCGTTAATTTTGAAAATAATGTTTATCGTCGAAAAATACATTTTTGACGTCTCGTTAAGTCATAAACTACTTTTCGTGTAAATATGTTGAAATGATACTCTATGATCCTCGTTTGGTGTTTTATGGCCAAATATAATGTTTTTCTCGCAAAATACCACTTTTCATACTTTGTGAAATATGCCCAAATGGCCTCGTAAAACTAGTCGTGAAATATTGTACGTTAAGTGTTAGCGGTAAAACTCGACGTTTTTGAAAACCTTGTAACATGATCTTAATGCCGTCTCATTTGAGTTTTGGTCATACGTGCCTCGATCATAAAGAAAATCGGCTATGAATATAGTGTCTTGCAAAACAATTTCTATACTTAGAAATATTTCCTTACAATGGTGGTTTTCGGAGATATTCGGAAAATCATATCTTACTCGTTATAAGTCCGATCAACGAACGGTTGATTGATTTGGAAAATAGGCCAGGTGTACTTCATTTTAGTTACTGATGAAAATTTCTCAAAACTGACTCGATCAACGGGAAAATAGCTCGCAACATGGTGACTTGAAAGAAAAACTGTTTTACACTTGTAATATATTTTGCTATTAGAAGCTGTCAAAATTAAATAAGTTTCGTCGGGTTTTCAAACGTGTATATCTTGGTCGTTACAAGTCTGTTTTCAACGTTCTTTATATCCACGGAATCGTGGGACAACATACTAATATATTTTTGATAATTCGGGTCGGATAGATTACGGCTAATGCCTCATTTTGTCCGTTGAAATTCGTGCAACAGCACGTATTATTTTCAGAAAATAGTTTTTCGTCGTTAAACTTTGAAAAATCATATCTCCTTCGTTATAGACTCGTTTTTGTTCATTCCAGCGGCCATAGTTTCGTTTTTGAAAGTATTTTCTGAATATTTAGCCCAATGTTACCCAGAAACCCCTGAGGTTTCCACGTTTTGCAAAAATGGACAGCAACTTTCTATTAGTGTCTAAAAATGAATTTTCTAGTTTATAACTTGTCCAAGTCTACTCCAATCAACTTCAAAACAACCCTTAATCTACCATACACCTTCTTAGGGTGTCATGGGTCCTAAACATTGCAAAATATTGTAGGATTTCAAGGGAATGATCATAGGCTTTATATATACTCATAAAAACCATAAAACTTGTAAAGTGGTATAAATAACATATGTAACTTGCATGTTTAACCAATATATCTTGAAAATACATCATGTTACTAGTTAAATGAAAGTATTAGATGATGAAAAATATCACTTGAAGCTTACTTACGATGTGTGATGAGATTGAAGAGATTTGGATGATAACTTTGGGGTTTTTATTGCAAAACCCTAACAAAGATCATGTAAGGAACTAGATAAGCACTTGTTCTTGAAAAGTTTTTGGTTCTTCCTTGTTCTTTTGCTTGAGCCGTGGGTATGGAGAGACAAGAAGGAGAGTTTGATCTTGTTTTTGTGATAAAAATGAGCTAGTTTAGGCTTTATATAGTCCAAGGGTAGTTTGGTAATTTCAATGAAAGGGTATAATGGTAATTTCACTATATTTTCGAAATATCTAGATATTTTTGAGAAAATATCTAGATATTTTAGGTTGGATATTTATCTTTGACTTACGGAGTAGGTTTTGGTCCCGTTAATCGCTAACCGTAAACAGTTAAGTCACGAAACGAAAAACCGGGAATCGTAAAAATACGAAACTTGCAAGAATGATTAAACTCATCATTATACTCCATAATAAAATATAAAATGAGTGATAAGTTCAATCGGGTTGCTCAAACCCAGATAAAGCTGGAAACGCGGGTCTAAAACGCGTAATTCGCGTAAAACGCTGAACTGGAAAACGCAAAATTCCAAAACTTTTAGAATTGTCGTAAAATGAGAGAAAATCATATTTCTATTGTTTATGGACATATCGGGATGTTGGAATGACGTTTAAACCTAAACGTAAATCTCAGACACGGTTTCGTGATTTTTGCAGAAATGATCCGACGAGTGTCAAACTCTCGGATTATCATTAAAAGAGTTTAACTTACGAGAATATGAAATAAAAATTTTGGAAATGAATAGTGAAAATGAATAGTAATAGTGAATAGTAACCCATGAATAGTAATTTCCCGAGATGAATAGTGAAATTTGAAGCTTGAAAAAGGACCTGAAATTACGAGTTGTGACAGTCTTCCCCTCTAAAAGGAACTTCGTCCCGAAGTTCAGTTTGTGTTGGTCTCTGAAGTAGACTTGGTGAAAAGATGATGATATTTGAGCATGATTCTTCAAAACAAGAAAAGAAGAGTGAAACGTAAATAAGACATTTCCGAAAGGTAGGTGTTCTAAGTGGCTTGCCATAAAATGAAAGCTTGAAGTTGAGTTATGATTAGCCGACATGCTTTTGGGCGGTGTTTCACGAGGTGATGTGGATGTGAATGTTCTTGCAACGATTGAGTACACACATATGAATTTTGAAACTTTTGGAAATCGAGTAGGAATGCAACCCGGACATAATTCTATTATAACTGTTCTCAGTATTGCAAAATTCATCTCTGAGTCGGGCATAGGTGGTCAGCCTATGTCCCACTGTCCCGGGTCGAATATAGATGACCAGTCTATATTCTACCGAGGTTCAATGAGTTTTGAAATACTCAGCTCAGTTATACTAATACTATGTCCTTCACATTTGAAAAGGCGTTCTGAAAGACTAAGGCAAGCGACCAATCTCGAGGTCAAATGATGAAACTACGCAAGGAAAAGGCGTAACGCTGAGACGTGTATGACATGTGAGCATGCTTATATGAAAGACAACTATAGTAATCAATGAGAATAAGTAGGTATAAATGATTTGATAATAAGACACAAATCTCATTAAATATGTCAGCAACAAACCACAAATGAGGCATCAGCTTGGCAGGCAGGCACGTGGCGGTCATAGGGTTATGTTTTTGTAAATGTAGCTATAGTCTAGGTTTTAAAATCACCCAGTTCTCTATAGCCAAGGCTCTGATACCAATCTGTCACACCCCCAAAATCGGGTCCAGCGGAAGCTTACACATCGCTGGGGTGCAACTCAATTGGTATCACAACACAAGTGCAAAGAACGGTTTTCATTTCAATTATTTAGAACAACATTGTTTAACAAAAATGTTGAATTTACATTGTTAAAAGTAGTGCGGAAATAGGCCCCTTTAAAATAGGTAGAACGGTCCCAAATGTTTGTCAGAGTCTTCTATGACCATGCCATGCCCTGCCAAGAGCCTTCAGTAGCGTGCTATTGCTTTATACCTGAAAATACATGCTAAAAAGTGTCAACACGAGGTTGGTGAGTTCATAGAGTTTAGTGCAAAATGTATAGCCTTTGAATGAAGATTTCCCAGCAAAGGCATTGTAAATCCACCCAGTTCCAAGTCCCGCCCATAACAAGACTTGCAACCTGTGTGTTTACAACCCATTGCCAAATATGATTTGGATTATGTGAACGTCAAATGATTTATGAACCACAAAATGTAATGTTAAGTGTGACAATGTTTCAATGAAAAATATGTAAGTGTGATAATATAGCCATGACAATGTCGTCATAAGATAAAGTCTAACAATGACGTCATGTAAATGAATCTAGCAATGTCGCCTATGACAATGTCGTCATATAAATGAATCTGGCAATGTCGCCTATGACAATGTCGTCATATAACCAAAATAATATGAAATTAACAGTCCATAACATAGACAATATGAAATAGCTTAATGTACTAGTGTCCATAATGAAATGATCAAGGGTGAACAATGTAAACACAAAATACTTCCGAGCAACGACTCAAGTATTTTAACCAATGAATAATGTTTGAAAGACAACTCACGTCTAAAGCAAAATGAGCATGAAGTTTAAATGTAAAATGAGCATAGAGTTTAATGAAAAACGAGCATGTATTCTCCCCCAAAACAGTTACAAAACAAGTAAAAGGAGGGGCTATGGAACTCACCTGATGCGGTAGCAACAATGATAATAATGAATATGCTGAAATGAGGCTCGGTCTCTAACCGCGACCTAATATGAGGATATGATCTAATATAAGCAAATGAAGTGATGCTACACATGCAAATACGTATGTCAACGATACCACTCGTTAATTTTGAAAATAATGTTTATCGTCGAAAAATACATTTTTGACGTCTCGTTAAGTCATAAACTACTTTTCGTGTAAATATGTTGAAATGATACTCTATGATCCTCGTTTGGTGTTTTATGGCCAAATATAATGTTTTTCTCGCAAAATACCACTTTTCATACTTTGTGAAATATGCCCAAATGGCCTCGTAAAACTAGTCGTGAAATATTGTACGTTAAGTGTTAGCGGTAAAACTCGACGTTTTTGAAAACCTTGTAACATGATCTTAATGCCGTCTCATTTGAGTTTTGGTCATACGTGCCTCGATCATAAAGAAAATCGGCTATGAATATAGTGTCTTGCAAAACAATTTCTATACTTAGAAATATTTCCTTACAATGGTGGTTTTCGGAGATATTCGGAAAATCATATCTTACTCGTTATAAGTCCGATCAACGAACGGTTGATTGATTTGGAAAATAGGCCAGGTGTACTTCATTTTAGTTACTGATGAAAATTTCTCAAAACTGACTCGATCAACGGGAAAATAGCTCGCAACATGGTGACTTGAAAGAAAAACTGTTTTACACTTGTAATATATTTTGCTATTAGAAGCTGTCAAAATTAAATAAGTTTCGTCGGGTTTTCAAACGTGTATATCTTGGTCATTACAAGTCTGTTTTCAACGTTCTTTATATCCACGGAATCGTGGGACAACATACTAATATATTTTTGATAATTCGGGTCGGATAGATTACGGCTAATGCCTCATTTTGTCCGTTGAAATTCGTGCAACAGCACGTATTATTTTCAGAAAATAGTTTTTCGTCGTTAAACTTTGAAAAATCATATCTCCTTCGTTATAGACTCGTTTTTGTTCATTCCAGCGGCCATAGTTTCGTTTTTGAAAGTATTTTCTGAATATTTAGCCCAATGTTACTCAGAAACCCCTGAGGTTTCCACGTTTTGCAAAAATGGACAGCAACTTTCTATTAGTGTCTAAAAATGAATTTTCTAGTTTATAACTTGTCCAAGTCTACTCCAATCAACTTCAAAACAACCCTTAATCTACCATACACCTTCTTAGGGTGTCATGGGTCCTAAACATTGCAAAATATTGTAGGATTTCAAGGGAATGATCATAGGCTTTATATATACTCATAAAAACCATAAAACTTGTAAAGTGGTATAAATAACATATGTAACTTGCATGTTTAACCAATATATCTTGAAAATACATCATGTTACTAGTTAAATGAAAGTATTAGATGATGAAAAATATCACTTGAAGCTTACTTACGATGTGTGATGAGATTGAAGAGATTTGGATGATAACTTTGGGGTTTTTATTGCAAAACCCTAACAAAGATCATGTAAGGAACTAGATAAGCACTTGTTCTTGAAAAGTTTTTGGTTCTTCCTTGTTCTTTTGCTTGAGCCGTGGGTATGGAGAGACAAGAAGGAGAGTTTGATCTTGTTTTTGTGATAAAAATGAGCTAGTTTAGGCTTTATATAGTCCAAGGGTAGTTTGGTAATTTCAATGAAAGGGTATAATGGTAATTTCACTATATTTTCGAAATATCTAGATATTTTTGAGAAAATATCTAGATATTTTAGGTTGGATATTTATCTTTGACTTACGGAGTAGGTTTTGGTCCCGTTAATCGCTAACCGTAAACAGTTAAGTCACGAAACGAAAAACCGGGAATCGTAAAAATACGAAACTTGCAAGAATGATTAAACTCATCATTATACTCCATAATAAAATATAAAATGAGTGATAAGTTCAATCGGGTTGCTCAAACCCAGATAAAGCTGGAAACGCGGGTCTAAAACGCGTAATTCGCGTAAAACGCTGAACTGGAAAACGCAAAATTCCAAAACTTTTAGAATTGTCGTAAAATGAGAGAAAATCATATTTCTATTGTTTATGGACATATCGGGATGTTGGAATGACGTTTAAACCTAAACGTAAATCTCAGACACGGTTTCGTGATTTTTGCAGAAATGATCCGACGAGTGTCAAACTCTCGGATTATCATTAAAAGAGTTTAACTTACGAGAATATGAAATAAAAATTTTGGAAATGAATAGTGAAAATGAATAGTAATAGTGAATAGTAACCCATGAATAGTAATTTCTCGAGATGAATAGTAAAATTTGAAGCTTGAAAAAGGACCTGAAATTACGAGTTGTGACACACCTAGATGTAGACACCATGTTTTTAGCCTTATGGCTATTATGAACTTGTTTTCCTATTTTGCAAGCATCACAAAAGTGTTGGTCATATTTCAACTTGGGCAGGTTCTTAACGAGTTCCTTAGATGATAAGGATTGAATTAACCTCATATTGGCGTGACCTAAGCGTCGATGCCATAGAGTTGAGTTTTCATCCAAGGAGGTAAGACAAAGCTTGTCTTTAGGTGTTTTGTCGAGTTTCATAACGTAAACGTTATTCTTCAAAACACCTTTTCCTACAGTTATGCCATCCTTAAGTATTTTACTTTCATTTTCACTGAAAAGGACGTTATACTTTTTGCGGCATAATTGACTAATACTAAGCAAGTTAAATCCTAAGTTATCTACATGAGCAACATCATCAATAGTGAGAGAGTCATGAGAAATCGTACCTTTTCCGATGATTTTACTTTTAAGCTTGCTACCGAATGTGACATTACCTCCGTCATACACTTGGTAGTCTGAGAAAAGGCTTTTGTTTCCCGTCATGTGCCTTGAGCACCCACTATCTTTGATCCATTCATCAGGTTCTAGTTCAACTTTTAAGCACACCTAAGTTCAAGAAAAACTCAAGCGTTTGGTCCCCAATATCTCATGGGTCCGTTTGGGTTAAACATAACATTATCATGATTCATGATTCATGTAGTTGGGACCTTGAAAGTTTCTAGACATGTTTTGGTTCCAATTTCTTTGATAATGATGTTGCGAGTTGAAGTTACTCTTTGGAAAAGGGTGTTTGGGAAAACTAGTTTTGGGTGCCTGTTGAACCGTTTTAACTCTATACTCATTTCTAACTTGACCTTTTCCTATAGACACTGATGGTTTTTGTTTATTATCAGTTGTACTAGTACTAGGTTTTCTAGTGACTCTAACGAATTCAGTACGGTCAGTTTTTAGAACCTTCTGTTCACAACCTGTACCGGCGGATCCTTTTGGCACAACTGGCGGATCCAAAACTTTGGATCCGTCGGATCCGTCAGCTTCTGACTTAGTTGGAACAGTTTCTTTTTCTTTCACTGTTTGTTTCTTAAACTCACCTAAGCTTCCTAGTTTCATAAATCCTAGTCCGGTTTTATCATTAGGTAGTTTTTGTATCTTTATTATCTCATCTGCACAACTTATGTTTTTATCAAACTTTCTAAACTTAGAATTTTGTTTGATGAGTTCTTCCTTGACTTAAGTGTTTCTAGTTCTAACTTAAGCTCCTGACATGACACACATGTTTCTTTAACACTTTTACCCTTTTCAATTCTTATCTCCTTTTCTTTTAACCAATGAACTTCGTTTTCTAAAAGTGTTGTTTTGCTTTTTAAGAATTTGTTCTTGTTTATGATTTTAAGGGTAATTTCACACAGTTTGTTATATTCTATTTCTAAAGATTCATCATCTATTGTTGGGAATTAAATATTCAAGAATTTTAATATCGGGTTCTACTCAAAGAAATACTCTAAGTATGATCCTGCTGCTAGAGCATTTGGTTTCTACTGCTAGTGTTTGATTCTGTTGCTAGCGTTAACATTGCTGCTGAAGGATTCTGCTGCTAGCGTTAACATTGCTGCTGGTAAAGTACTTTCTGCTGCTGAGCGGATAAGTATGAAAAGATATTATGTGTATTAAAGTCAACAATATACGGTAAATAATATCTTTCCCCATGTGATCAGTCATAATGTTATATTCACAGAACAAGTTGTAAAGATAGATACAAGTTGTATCTTAATGACTGACACTCTCAAAGCAAGTGTTCGACTAGACTTATCAATATTGTAAAAGATCTTTCTTGTGATATAAAAGAAAGATCTTAGACTAGTGATATGTGTGTCTAATAGAGTGTGAAAATTGTTAAGTGTTTAGATAATAACTCTCAAGAACATAGAACATATATCACAAGATATAGAAACATAAGATTCAAGGTTGTAACCCTAGTGATAACTCAAGATCACTCGTATTATTATCTTAATAATATTGAATCGTTTGGTGATAAGCTTTCATTGTTCATTGTCATATTACAAACACAACTGTTCCATTTCCATAACCATAATAACCTTCTAAGTGTGATTAAGTAGATTCCGCATACTTAATCATATTCATTCAATATATCATATACACGAAGTACAAAAGGTTTAACCACCTTATAGTGTATCGATCTTAATCCCCATCAAGTGGTATCAGAGCAAGGCTGATATTATTGATTTAGAAGAAGAAACTTAAGAAATGGATGTTCAAGATACTGCTACAAATGTTGCTGCAAAGTTGCCCATGATCAAACAGAATGAGTTTGAGTTATGGAGGTTGAGAATTGAGCAATATTTCATGGTCCAAGATTATGCTCTTTGGGATATCATTCTGTATGGTGATTCATTTACACTAGGTTATACAGATATTATTCTTGAAGGCAAAACTTAAAGAAGAAGGAATACTGGACCATCTAACAATGATGAAAAGATACAGAAGAGGAATGATCAAAAGGCAAGAAACTTATTGCTTATGACCATTCCTGGTGAACAAATGCTATCTTTTAGCAAGTATTCAGATGCAAAAACTCTTTTCGAAGAGATTTGTGCATGGTTTGGTGGTAATGAAACTACCAAGAAAACACAGAAGACATTGCTAAAACAACAATTTGAAAACTTTAGTTCAAATAGCAATGAATCACTTGATAAGCTGTTCTCAAGATTACATAAGCTTGTCAGTCAGTTAGCTGTGTTGGGTGTTGAGATAGCCAAGGAAGATCTCAATATGAAGTTTTTGAGAAGCCTACCTGATGACTTCCATACTCATGTGGTTGTCTGGATGAACAAACCAGACATTGAAGTCATGAAACTCAATGATTTGTTCAATAACTTCAAAATTGTTGAACAAAGTCTAAAGAAGTCTGGAATCTATAGTACTAGTTCTGGGAATGTGGCACTCTTGTCATCTCCTAGTATTAGTAAGTCAGATGAGGTAGATGAAGATGTAGGTGTTTCTACTACTATTTATGGTGGTCCTTCTACTAGTTCACAAAAGAATGTTGCAGGACTTGGAGATCCGACATTCTATGTATTCATGTCTAGTCAAACTAGTGGTTCTCCTCTAACTCATGAAGATCTTGATCAGTTGGATGATAATGATTTGGAAGAGAAGGACATCAAATGGCAGGTTGCTTTACTTAGCATGAGGGCTAAGAAGTTCTGGCAGAGAACTGGTAAGCAGATTACCATTGATGGTAATGAAACTGCTGGGTTTGATAAGAAGAAAGTAGAGTGCTTCAACTGTCACAGGTGATGCGTGCGTGCGAGTGCTCTAATTTATACCCACGGTATGTCGTTGTGGTTTTAGCAGTATTCAAGTTTTAAATTTATATTTAGCCGACTTATCAATAACACACACACTTTAACGAGCAGTGTACCCGGTCAGTATGAATATAATGGTAAGTAGAGTGTCGATCACTAAGAGTGGAACGTATTATCTAGTCATTCTAATCAGTATTTTAATATTCTAAGTTAGCTATACAACCTAATCTAACGCAAGGGGGTTCAGCCTGAGAGACTGGCACGTTTTGGTTGCAATTAAATAATAAACTAAACTAATGAGCACGAATCAGCGATAGGCATGCACGTACACAGATAAATACTCGAGACAATAAGAAGACCTGTCCTGATGATTAAGTAGATTGTCACTTGTTTTATTGATAGTTTTATATGAAGTGTATGTAGTTAACCCTTTCTCGTTGGTCCTAATCTTATCGGCGAGAAATCCCTTAATAATTACTTATGTCTAAAAGTCATTCCTAAGTGATCAATTTAGTAACAACCGTGGGAGCCACATTCTCTTCCGTAGTCAAATGCGCAGGCCACTAATAAACACAGAGGTTATCAATGCACTAATAAGTAGTAACCAAAGACATCAACATATAAACTTTAATTGATGGGAAAACAGTTTTAAGGGAGTGCAATCTTTCTCCTCACATTACACAAGCCACCAATCCTGATGAATTAAAGTTTACTAACACAATAAAACAAAACTACTTAATGAATTAAATACATGCAGGACCTTCTTACAGCTCTTGTATCTTCGTTCGGGTGTGTCTTGTGCTGCCTAATCGTCTGAATTCGGCCTTAGGTTTCTGTGGTCTTCGTACTTCGTATATATTATGTCCTCCGAAATTCGTCTGGTCTTGGGGTATTTATAGTTTCTGTCTGAGGGTAAGATGCGGCGCATTGACTTAACTTCGCGTGGGGTCCAAGATTAATATATTCAGGAATATTCGTACACCGCCAGAAGATGCGGCGTATCTTCATTCTTGGATGCGGCGCATGTCCTTTGCCGTCTTGGATAATATCTTGTGAAATCTTGATAGTGATGCGCCGTATGTAATAAGTGAGATGCGGCGCATCTGGAGCAGAATAGTCTTGATCTTGTACATTTCAGTAGACTCTTAACTTCTTGCTTGTTTTGCTCCATAATTAGTCCAAAATCGCCAAGTTTCACCAAATGCTTGTTTTTAACTGAGAATTACAAAAGTAAACGATTAAGTATCAATTCTCATACATAACATAATAAAACAAGTCAAATTAATAGGATAAATGATAGTAATAAAATGTACTTATTTGAGTTCATCAAATATCTCCCTCACTTGAACTTTACTTGTCCCCAAGTAAACCTTAGAATTAATCTTATGAAAATGTATCCTAAAAGATATTAGGATTTATTTTTATATTTAAGCATGTATTCATTTTTGTCATAATCACACAACCAAACACTTAACGAATTAGAAGTAAAATAAAATAATTTGATAAAAGCAAATCTAATCGTTTAACTGTCCAGTCGTGACGAATATTCTATCATAAGCTTGGCAAGTATACACATCTCCCCCACTAAAGCCAAGGAATAACAAGTCTAAAGCGGTAATAAGGGTTTTGAGGTTTAAGGGTTAATCATTCTCCTTAATCTCTATCGATCTCAAATTCCAGAAAAGGCGACAAAATCACAAATACATGATCGAATCCACGAACACGATACTTGCAATTGCTCAAATCCTTAACTCGAATAGGCTAAAGATAGGACCAAGTAATCTTCACCAATAATATTATATCAAAAAGGGCGACAAAATCATAAATACATAGCCGAATCCACGACTACGATACTTAAGATTGCTCAAATCCCTAATCTCAATAAATCAAAGGTTTGGATAAAGAATATAGGGTATGGATAATATTTGGGATACAAATTGGTGTAAAATGAAAAATAAACGAAACAGATAAATTAAAATCCTAAGTGTGGTTAATCACTATCCCAACCATCCCATGAATAAGACTCATATCATAGAATAACTCACGCTTTAACACTTGAAACACACGCTTTTAGGTAGACACGAATTATACTCAACAAGATCTTAATCAAAGAATAAACCTTAGTTGGTGTTCCCATAACTGCCAACTCCCATTCAATCCATAGATATAATATACAACAAATAGTGGTGATATCGACCACTTAATACAAAACTTTACATAAGTTGGTTAAAACAAACATCCAACTCTTCTTTTTTTTCTTTTTCTTTTCTATTTTTTCGATTTTTTTTTTTTTTTTTTTTTTTTTTTTTTTTTTTTTTTTTTTTAATGGAACATAAACAAAGATGTGTAAAATTTCACCACATCACTATAATGATAATTCTGGATAATTTTTCCATACTTTTCATGACTTCAGAAATAACGGTAATAGTGAAAGTAGTAAACACACGAAAAATAAACTCAAAGATATACAATATTTACTTTCACTCCAATTGCATTGTGCAATTTCCCGACCTAACCAAAGATAATGAATTACGCACGCGAACACAAGTAATGTAAGGAAACACACTTTGCCTAAAGCAATTAACCAACCACGGATTTTAATCTACAGGGTAGGCTAAGGTGTAAGGGTGTAACGAAACATTATAGCAAAGGTGTAAGAAACGAAAGGAATGGCTCTGAGTGTTTTTCTAGGGGTATCTTACTCTAAAAGTGAGAGTAACAAAAGGGTTTATACAGGGGTTAACTAACCAGTGTAGTTAGCTAATAACACATAACATATAAAGGCTATTTGGGTGTAATCCTAGAAATTTACCAATTTAGACAAGTCATTCCAATTATATAAATAATACTTATTATGGTGGTCTCGAATAGTATACAAGCCAAGTTCTAAAGTTTACAAGTCACCGGCACACTCATAGATTTGTGAATTTTGAAAAATCATAATTTTTGAAAATAACGTCATGTGTGCAGCTATGCAACTTAGACTTTAAACAAAAACATGCTAAAAATTTTAAATTTTGATATATTAAGCACATTTTAAGCATATTTTGAAAAGTTTAGGACAAGTAAGTGTTCTAATTCTCCAATCCCCCCACTTAAGTTAAACAACGTCCTCGTTGTTTGTATAAAAGGTTAAAAACTGGAAAATAAAAAGAATTAGAATAGAAAAACTCCCCTGAGATTTGCTCGGTATGATCCTCCATTATTTGTATAAGAGCAAAAATCATCTTTCTTGTGGATGAGAACGTTTAATCTTCATATTTGATGTATCCACAGGAAATGCAGGAATCTATAATACCACCAAGACTTTAAACACACCTAAGTTAAGAAAGTTCAAACTTGCATAATACATTAGTAGTTAGGAAAAAAATAAAACATAAAAATAAAATGAAAATCATCAGGTCAGTCGATGAAGAAGATACGCCGTATCTTATGGAAGAAGATACGCCGTATCGAGCCTGGAATAATTACGGATCAGAATAGAAGATGCGCCGCATCCTTAACCAGGGATGCGCCGCATTAAAATAAACTGATAAAAAGTTTTAAAGTCAAAAAGTAAAAAATGCAGAAAAATAAAGTAAGATATGACCAGTGCAGGAGATGCGCCGCATCTCAGGATTGAGATGCGCCGTATCTTCTGCAGGCCTGACTGACTCGACACAGAACAGAGTAATAAAAATTTTCCGGGTTGTCTCCCGGTCAGCACTTGTCTTTATTCCAGAGTCTTCAAGTTAGACTCACGTTCAGCTCTTCATTTCAATACTTCGGGCTCAAACTCCACTACCTCTCTCTCAGTATCCTCAATTTCATTATCAAAGTATTTTTTAACTCGTTGCCCGTTTACCTTGAATATATAACCATTTTTATCGCATATTTCAATAGTCCCATATGGATACACTTTCTTGACAACGAACGGACCCGTCCATCTTGATTTAAGTTTACCTAGATACATCTTCAATCGAGAATTAAATAACAGCACTTTTTCTCCAATAGTAAACATTTTGTCTCCTCGTAACCTTGAGTCATGCCATTTTTTAGTTCTTTCTTTGTAGATCTTTGTGTTACTATAGGCCTCATCTCTTAGTTCGTAGAGTTCATTGAGTTCCATGAAACGGTTCTTCGTTGCAGCTTCCATATCCATGTTACATTGCTTCAAAGCCCAATATGCACTTTGTTCTATTTCGACCGGTAGGTGGCATGCTTTTCCGTATACAAGACGAAAGGGAGTGCATCCCGTCGGTATTTTATAGGCAGTACGAAACGCCCACAAAGCATCATTTAACTTGTCAGACCACCCTTTTGGATTATATCCCGTCGTTTTTTCTAGAATCCGTTTTATAGCTCTATTGGTTACTTCAGCTTGCCCATTGGATTGAGGATGGTATGCAGTGGAAACCCTATGGTATACTTCATAATGTTGCAATGCTCTTCCTAAATGGTGATTACAAAGTGTGTTCCCCGATCACTAATCAATGCTTTCGGAACTCCAAACCTAGCGAACAAACTTAGTAAAAATTTAAGTACTACCCTGCTGTCGTTTGTTGGTGACGCTTGCGCTTCGACCCATTTTGATACGTAATCAACAGCAACCAAAATATATTTATTTCCTTTAGATTCAAGAAACGGTCCCATGAAGTCCAATCCTCATATGTCGAAAACTTCACATACATGGATATAGTTTTGTGGCATTTCGTTTCTTGATGTAATATTTCCGGATCGTTGACATGCATCACATCCTTTTATATAATCTTTTGCATCATCCAAAATAGTGGGCCAATAAAATCCTGCATCGAGGATTTTTCTTTTTGTAATAAGTGCACCATGATGTCCCCCCATCGGCCCTGAATGGCAATGTGCCAATATTGTTGGGACATCATCTCCATCTACGCATCTTCTTATAATATTGTCAGGACATAGTTTAAAGGCATACGGTTCATCCCAAATATACTCGCTAGCGCGAGTTAAAAACCTTCTTTTCTCGTCGGATGTTAGTCCTTTTGGAATTTCATTTGCAACAATAAAGTTTATATAGTCGGCATACCATGGTTCGTTATTATTGCTCTTAATTCTTACCATCATAAGGTGTTCATCAGGAAAGTCATCAGCGATTTCCCTTTCATCAAGCACCTCCATGTCAGGGTTTTCAAGTCTAGATAAGTGGTCAGCAGCTAGATTCTCAGCACCCTTTTTATCTTTAATTTCAATATCGAATCCTTGGAGCAATAAAACCCACCTAATGAGCCTTGGCTTGGCATCCTGTTTATTGAACAAATACTTCAAAGCAGAATGGTTAGTGTAAACCATAGTTTTTGACAATATAAGATATGACCTAAATTTATCGAATGCAAAAACTACTGCTAAAAGTTCTTTTTCCGTGGTGGTGTAATGTTCTTGGGCATTATTCAATGTTTTGCTAGCATAATAAATTGGCTTAAATTTCTTATCTATCTTTTGGCCAAGTACAACTCCAACAGCATAATCACTAGCATCACACATTAGTTCAAAAGGCAGATTCCAATCCGGCGAAATTATAATGGGTGCAGAAGTTAGTTTTTCTTTAAGTATATTAAATGCCTTTTTGCAATCCTCAGAAAAATCAAACTTCGCATCTTTTAGCAATAATTGGGTCATAGGCCTAGATATCTTTGAAAAATCCTTTATGAACCTACGATAAAAGCCAGCATGCCCTAAAAAACTTCTAACACCTTT
This sequence comes from Artemisia tridentata subsp. tridentata, assembly GCA_021014915.2. NCBI lineage: Eukaryota > Viridiplantae > Streptophyta > Magnoliopsida > Asterales > Asteraceae > Artemisia > Artemisia tridentata. The sequence goes on along the minus strand of CP139501.1, from coordinate 21,161,313 downwards.
TACATTAGTGGGATAAGGTAGTTTGGCAATTACATCAATTTTTGCTTTGTCGACTTCTATACCTTTCCCAGAAATCTTATGTCCTAACACAATTCCCTCTCTAACCATAAAATGAAATTTTTCCCAATTAAGAACAAGGTTAGTTTCTTCACACCTAGCAAGCATTTTATCAAGTTTAAAGAGACAATCACTAAATGAGTTACCGAACACCGAGAAGTCGTCCATGAAGACTTCCATAAAGTCTTCAACCATATCATGGAAGATAGCCGTCATACAACGTTGGAAAGTAGCAGGGGCGTTGCATAGTCCGAACGGCATTCTCCTATAGGCGAAGGTTCCATAAGGGCAGGTGAAAGTCGTCTTCTCTTGATCCTCGGGGGCAATGGGTATTTGGAAGAAACCTGAAAAACCATCTAAAAAACAATAATAAGCATGTCCTGATAGTCTTTCTAACATTTGATCAATAAATGTGTCACACCCCCAAAATCGGGTCCAGCGGAAGCTTACACATCGCTGGGGTGCAACTCAATTGGTATCACAACACAAGTGTAAAGAACGGTTTTTCACCTCAACCATTTAGAATAAAATTGTTTAACAAAAGTGTTGAATTTACATTGTAAAAGTTGTGCGGAAATAGGCCCTTTAAAACAAGTAAAACGGTCCCAAATGTTTATCAGAGTCTTCTATGACCATGCCATGCCCTGCCAAAGCCTCCAGTAGCGTGCCTTTGCTAAATACCTGAAAATACATGCTAAAACGTCAACACGAGGTTGGTGAGTTCATAGAGTTGTTGTAAAATGTAATGCCTTTGGATAATGATTTCCCAGCAAAGGCATTGTAAATCCACTCAGTCCCAAGCCTTGGCCATAACAAGACTTGCAACCTGTGTGTTTACAACCCACTGCCAAATGAGTTTTGGTTTGGTGAATAAAAGTAATATGTGGACCACAAGGTTCACAGTACATTTGGTTTGATCAATACATTCGATGATGTGACCAATTCATTCGGTTGTGTGACCAGTTCATTCGTCATGTGACCCGTTCATTCGGTCATAATACCCGTACATTCGGTTATGTGACCCATTCATTTGTCATGTATGTACATAGTAGTGGAGCCGGTTCATTCGGTTAAGTATGCATAATGTTTGAAGTGCTTGTGTCCATGAGTAATAAAAATTAAGTGCAATACTAGTGAATACATTCGGATGAATAACAAATTCATAAGTGGAGCAAGTAATGCTTTGATGTAACAAGTGGCATAATCAAGTAAATCATGTATACATTTGGATGAAAATGAGCATGTATTCTCCCCCAAAACAGTTATTCAAAATGTACGAAAGTAGGGGCTATGAAACTCACCTGGTATGATAGCTACGATGACAAAAGTGAATACACTGAAATGAGGCACGATCTCTAACCGCGACCTAATATGAATGATGGAATCTAATGTAAGAAATGAAATGATGCTGCACATGCAAATACGTATGTTATCGATACTACTTGATGATTTTGGAAAATGACGTTTATCGTCGAAAAATACATTTTTGACGTCTCGTTAAGTTAATAAACACTTTTCGTGTAAATAGGTTGAAACGGTACTCCACGATCCTTGTTTGGTGTTATATTGGTTAATATAATGTTTTCGTCGCAAAATAACTCTTTTTACAACTCGGGAAAATATGCCAAAACGGCCTCGTAAAACTAGTCGTGAAATATAGCTCGATAAGTGTTAGTGACAAAACTCGATGTTTTTGTAAACCTTGTAACAATATCTAAATATCGCTATATTCAACTTTTGACCAATTATGTCTCGATCAATTAGATAATCGGCTATCAACTTAGTGACTTGTAAAAATACTAGTTTTCATACTTAAAACACTTTATAAAAGTGGGCTGTCAAAATAAGTATTGAATTGTCGGGCTTTAAATGTGTATATCTCGGTCGTTATAAGCTCGTTTTCTACGTTCTTTATATCCACGGGTTCGGATAAATATAAACTAACATATTTTCAATGGCTCGGCTCATCTAGATCACGGCTAACGACTCGTTTTGCCCCTTAAAGTTCGGCAATCAGCACCTAATTTTCTGAAACAATAGTTTTCGTCACCCAACTTCGGAAAATCATATCTCCTTCGTTATAAGTCCGATTTTAGTGATTCCGGCGCCCACGGTTTCGTTTTTGAAAGTACTTTCTGAATATTTAGACCAAAATAGTTCAAAAATTACTGAGGTTTCCAGATCTGCCGTTTATGGACAGACCCTCACCTATAATGTTTAAAATCCATTTTTAAAGTTCTAAACTTACTCAAATCTCTTCAAATCAACTCCACAAGTTCGCAAATCCTACCATACACCTTCTTAGGGTGTCATGGGGTCCTAAACATCACCAACCATGGTGGATTTCATGAGATCATTAGTGAAACCTATAGATCTAGTGATTTAGGGAGTTTATGTTCAAAAGTGGTATGTAAAACATAAGTATCTTGCATGGATGATTAATATAACTTGAAAATACATGAACATATATATCAAATGAAAGTATAAAATGATCAAAACATATTCTTGAAACTTACTTGATGATTGGATGAGTTTTGGTAAGAAATGAGTAATAAACTTGAGGTTTGATCACAAATCCATAACTAGGAAGGTAAATGGAGTGTGATTAATACTTGATCTTGAAAAAATTAATGGATTCTTGGTGTTCTTGAGGTGTGGCCGGTCCAAAGGAGAGGAAAAGAGAGAGCATTTGATCTATTTTGCTAGTTGATGTTGTTATGTATGTGTTTGTGTTAGTGGAGATGTAAATAAATGTGTACTTAATTCATTAATGAGCCTTGGAAGCATTAGCTAAATGGGGGGTTAGGGTGGGGCGGCACATGGGGTAATTTAGGATAGATTTGATGTTAATTAATGCTAATGTCTCCCATTTATTTAGAAGTAGTTAGTTTAGTGTATACATTGAGTGTTATCGGGTACCGAGTTAACTGAAAATAAATCATGACGAGTTGAAATAAAATACGACGAAGTTGTAAAAATTATGAAATTGTATTCCTGATGAGAATCGGGTGTTAAAATAATTATCGAGTTGAAAATTCGCAAACCGACGCTGTTATAGGCGTTTTCCGGAAAATATAGCAAATGGTTTTTAAAACACCGGGTAAATTAATAATATAATTTTTATATCATTATAATAAGTATGAAAATATGTTAGGATCATTGTCGGGAGTATTGGGTATATAATTAGTAGTAAAAACTGAGTGGTAACGTTAATTACAAATTAAGCATACGTAAATAGAAATAATGCATATCCGTGCATGACCTAGGATACTGATGATGTTACTGATGATATGTAGACTATTTCTAGTCTATATGATGGGTCCTTAATGATGATGCATGAATATGCCGCTAAACCTTACCGGTTACGCGTATGTGAATACCCGTAAACCTAGTTTACGAAGTGATGAACGATAACCATGAATAGTGAATTCTTCCGGGAATGAATAGTGTCATGTGAATAGTAAAATTTCTGAACGCTTCTCAGAATCTCAAATTGACTCCAAAAACGATGAATAGTAAAATGTGAATAGTGATCGGTGAATAGTAAATGATGAATAGTAATTTCCCGAGATGAATAGTGAATATGGAAAATATCCTGAAAATGCGGGTTGTGACAGTCTCCACCCGTTAAAGGAATTCAGTCCCTGAATTCAGTTAGCGTTGGTCTCTGGAGGGTACTCGGTGAAGAGACGTGGATATATGAGTCACATTGCGGTTATAAAAGATAAAACATTCATTAGATCGGAATCGTAATAGTACATGAAGTTCGTACGATAGAACACAAAGTGGACACAAAAGAAATACAACACTAGAGGGTTTACGCTTCCGTTTAAATAGATAAGGCAGAAGTTCTCTTCTTAACCATTGTCATTGTTGTTGTCCTGACGAGCTTCGCACTTCAACGAACTCTTCCTCCATTCTGGTTTCTCAGCTCTGGACATTCACTCTTGAAGTGTCCAATTACTCCACACTCATGGCAGGTTACCGTGACTTTCTGATGCATTACGAGGGTGGGAGCCTTGCAATCCTTGGCTTTGTGTCCGACCTTTTGGCAGTTTCCACATTGAGTGGGGCAAGGTCCCTCGTGGTGAAACCGGCACTTGTGGCACTTGGGCAAAGTCCCGGCATATCCTTTCCTTTTACTTGGTCCTGCAACGTAGGCCTTAACCATTTCATGTCCTTTGTTTGGCTGCCATACTTGATCATCTCGTTGGTTGTCATCCCTTTTCCTCTTGTTTTCGTTGTTGTTGTGGTTGTTGTTGTTGACAGTAGTTTCTTGCTTCACTACTTGAGCCATAAGCTTTTGAGACATTCTGATAGCCTCGTCCAGTGTGTGTGGTTCAGAGGAAATCACATCTCCTTGGATGTTGTGAGGTAGTCCACCAGTGAAATTTTCTAGCAGCTTTTCATTATCTGGAACCATAGTTGGACATAGCACAGCCAATTCTTGAAATCTCCTGATGTATGTTTCGATATCATTACCTGTTGTCACTAGCTCGTAAAACTCTGTTTCCAGCTTCTTTATTTCAGTGCGTGGACAGAACTTCTTAGTCAGCAACTTCTTGAATTCATCCCACGTAAGCTTGTGAGCATTTTCCATTCCCATGGGTTTTGCATAAGAATTCCACCACGACATAGCTTCCTCAACAAGTGTACTAGCAGCAAACTTTACCTTGTACTCCTCTGGACAGTTACATAGAAGAAACACAGATTCTATCCCTTCATACCAACGGATCATAGCAGTGGCTCCTTCAGTGCCCTTGAATTTTGGGGGATCTCCACTCTTAAAGTCCTTGTATGTACATTTACGACCATTAGTACCATTAGCAGCCATTCCGGCAACTCCTGCGGTTTCTGCCCGAGAAGCGGCTTCAGCAGCCCGTGCAGCTACGGCCTCCCTTTCAACTACTAGTGCTGCCTCTATACTATCCGCAACAAGCTTCCGAATAGCAGCTGGTGTCATAGTTGAAGTAGCTTTCTTTGGCGGCATAACTCTTCAAAACAAGAAAAGAAGGGTGAAACGTAAATAAGACGTTTCCTAGAAGTAGATGTTCTGAGTGGCTTGTCATAAAATGAAAACTTGAAGTCGTTATGATTAGTTGACATGCTTCTAGGCGGTGGTTCACGAGGGAAATGAAGGCATGAATGTTCTATAATCTTGGTTAGGAGGTTGGATTCATCCCTATAAATGTTTCTTGGTGAGGAAGTCAAATAACAATGATGAGGAATTCACATAACAATGATGAAAGAGAGTACGGTGATGTAAATGTATGGTGCACAATGGGAATGTCCATGAGATGCAATGATTTATCGGCGCACTTCCAATCAGTGGTAACCGAAGTGGTGTAGGTGCGAAATGTTCTTGCAACGTTTGAGTACGCACACCTGAATGAAACATTTGGAAGTTGGGTAGAGAATTGATCTGGACAAAATTTTATTATAACCATTCTCAGTATTGCAAAATTCATCTCTGAGTCGGATATAGGTGGTCAGCCTATGTCCCACTATCCCGGGTCGAATATAGATGACCAGTCTATATTCTACCGAGGTTCCATGAATTTTGAAATACTCAGCCCAGTTATACTAATACCACGTCCTTTACATATGAAAAGATGTTCTGAAAGACTAATGCAAATGACCAATCTCGAGGTCGAATAATGGAACTACGCAAGGAAAAAGGCGTAACAATGAAACGCATATGATATGTAAGCATACTAATATGGAAGACAAGTATGGTAATCAACTAGAATAAGTGAGTGTAATCTATCTGATAATGAGATACAAATCTCATCAATTATGTCAGCAACAAACCACAAATGAGGCATCAGCTTGGCAGGCAGGCACGTGGCGGTCATAGGATTAAGTTTTCGTGAATGTAGCTATAGTCTAGGTTTTAAAAATCACCCAGTTCTCTATAGCCTGGGCTCTGATACCAATCTGTCACACCCCCAAAATCGGGTCCAGCGGAAGCTTACACATCGCTGGGGTGCAACTCAATTGGTATCACAACACAAGTGTAAAGAACGGTTTTTCACCTCAACCATTTAGAATAAAATTGTTTAACAAAAGTGTTGAATTTACATTGTAAAAGTTGTGCGGAAATAGGCCCTTTAAAACAAGTAAAACGGTCCCAAATGTTTATCAGAGTCTTCTATGACCATGCCATGCCCTGCCAAAGCCTCCAGTAGCGTGCCTTTGCTAAATACCTGAAAATACATGCTAAAACGTCAACACGAGGTTGGTGAGTTCATAGAGTTGTTGTAAAATGTAATGCCTTTGGATAATGATTTCCCAGCAAAGGCATTGTAAATCCACTCAGTCCCAAGCCTTGGCCATAACAAGACTTGCAACCTGTGTGTTTACAACCCACTGCCAAATGAGTTTTGGTTTGGTGAATAAAAGTAATATGTGGACCACAAGGTTCACAGTACATTTGGTTTGATCAATACATTCGATGATGTGACCAATTCATTCGGTTGTGTGACCAGTTCATTCGTCATGTGACCCGTTCATTCGGTCATAATACCCGTACATTCGGTTATGTGACCCATTCATTTGTCATGTATGTACATAGTAGTGGAGCCGGTTCATTCGGTTAAGTATGCATAATGTTTGAAGTGCTTGTGTCCATGAGTAATAAAAATTAAGTGCAATACTAGTGAATACATTCGGATGAATAACAAATTCATAAGTGGAGCAAGTAATGCTTTGATGAAACAAGTGGCATAATCAAGTAAATCATGTATACATTTGGATGAAAATGAGCATGTATTCTCCCCCAAAACAGTTATTCAAAATGTACGAAAGTAGGGGCTATGAAACTCACCTGGTATGATAGCTACGATGACAAAAGTGAATACACTGAAATGAGGCACGATCTCTAACCGCGACCTAATATGAATGATGGAATCTAATGTAAGAAATGAAATGATGCTGCACATGCAAATACGTATGTTATCGATACCACTTGATGATTTTGGAAAATGACGTTTATCGTCGAAAAATACATTTTTGACGTCTCGTTAAGTTAATAAACACTTTTCGTGTAAATAGGTTGAAACGGTACTCCACGATCCTTGTTTGGTGTTATATTGGTTAATATAATGTTTTCGTCGCAAAATAACTCTTTTTACAACTCGGGAAAATATGCCAAAACGGCCTCGTAAAACTAGTCGTGAAATATAGCTCGATAAGTGTTAGTGACAAAACTCGATGTTTTTGTAAACCTTGTAACAATATCTAAATATCGTTATATTCAACTTTTGACCAATTATGTCTCGATCAATTAGATAATCGGCTATCAACTTAGTGACTTGTAAAAATACTAGTTTTCATACTTAAAACACTTTATAAAAGTGGGCTGTCAAAATAAGTATTGAATTGTCGGGCTTTAAATGTGTATATCTCGGTCGTTATAAGCTCGTTTTCTACGTTCTTTATATCCACGGGTTCGGATAAATATAAACTAACATATTTTCAATGGCTCGGCTCATCTAGATCACGGCTAACGACTCGTTTTGCCCCTTAAAGTTCGGCAATCAGCACCTAATTTTCTGAAACAATAGTTTTCGTCACCCAACTTCGGAAAATCATATCTCCTTCGTTATAAGTCCGATTTTAGTGATTCCGGCGCCCACGGTTTCGTTTTTGAAAGTACTTTCTGAATATTTAGACCAAAATAGTTCAAAAATTACTGAGGTTTCCAGATCTGCCGTTTATGGACAGACCCTCACCTATAATGTTTAAAATCCATTTTTAAAGTTCTAAACTTACTCAAATCTCTTCAAATCAACTCCACAAGTTCGCAAATCCTACCATACACCTTCTTAGGGTGTCATGGGGTCCTAAACATCACCAACCATGGTGGATTTCATGAGATCATTAGTGAAACCTATAGATCTAGTGATTTAGGGAGTTTATGTTCAAAAGTGGTATGTAAAACATAAGTATCTTGCATGGATGATTAATATAACTTGAAAATACATGAACATATATATCAAATGAAAGTATAAAATGATCAAAACATATTCTTGAAACTTACTTGATGATTGGATGAGTTTTGGTAAGAAATGAGTAATAAACTTGAGGTTTGATCACAAATCCATAACTAGGAAGGTAAATGGAGTGTGATTAATACTTGATCTTGAAAAAATTAATGGATTCTTGGTGTTCTTGAGGTGTGGCCGGTCCAAAGGAGAGGAAAAGAGAGAGTATTTGATCTATTTTGCTAGTTGATGTTGTTATGTATGTGTTTGTGTTAGTGGAGATGTAAATAAATGTGTACTTAATTCATTAATGAGCCTTGGAAGCATTAGCTAAATGGGGGGTTAGGGTGGGGCGGCACATGGGGTAATTTAGGATAGATTTGATGTTAATTAATGCTAATGTCTCCCATTTATTTAGAAGTAGTTAGTTTAGTGTATACATTGAGTGTTATCGGGTACCGAGTTAACTGAAAATAAATCATGACGAGTTGAAATAAAATACGACGAAGTTGTAAAAATTATGAAATTGTATTCCTGATGAGAATCGGGTGTTAAAATAATTATCGAGTTGAAAATTCGCAAACCGACGCTGTTATAGGCGTTTTCCGGAAAATATAGCAAATGGTTTTAAAACACCGGGTAAATTAATAATATAATTTTTATATCATTATAATAAGTATGAAAATATGTTAGGATCATTGTCGGGAGTATTGGGTATATAATTAGTAGTAAAAACTGAGTGGTAACGTTAATTACAAATTAAGCATACGTAAATAGAAATAATGCATATCCGTGCATGACCTAGGATACTGATGATGTTACTGATGATATGTAGACTATTTCTAGTCTATATGATGGGTCCTTAATGATGATGCATGAATATGCCGCTAAACCTTACCGGTTACGCGTATGTGAATACCCGTAAACCTAGTTTACGAAGTGATGAACGATAACCATGAATAGTGAATTCTTCCGGGAATGAATAGTGTCACGTGAATAGTAAAATTTCTGAACGCTTCTCAGAATCTCAAATTGACTCCGAAAACGATGAATAGTGAAATGTGAATAGTGATCGGTGAATAGTAAATGATGAATAGTAATTTCCCGAGATGAATAGTGAGTATGGAAAATATCCTGAAAATGCGGGTTGTGACATTTGATCAATAAATGGAAGAGGGAAGTGATCTTTTCGCGTAGCATCATTGAGTTTGCGGTAGTCGATGCAAACTCTCCATCCGGTAACAGTTCTTGAAGGGATTAGCTCATTGTCGTCATTGAGTACTACCGTCATTCCTCCCTTTTTTGGTACAACGTGGATAGGACTGACCCACGAGCTGTCGAAAATTGGGTAGATAAGTCCGGAGTCAAGTAATTTTACGATTTCATTTTTCACCACGTCTTGGACTTTTGGATTCAAACGCCTTTGGGGTTGGATGGTTGGTTTGAATTCATCTTCCATGAGGATTTTATGTGTACAGAATGACGGGCTAATTCTCTTAATATCAGACATACTCCACGCTAATGCTCCTCTTCGTTTATATAGTACCTGCAAAAGGGATTCTTTTTCTTTTGGCGTTAAATCAGATGCAATAATAACGGGCGAATTAGTGTTCCCATTTAAATAGGCATATTCCAAAGTAGAAGGGAGATCCTTAAGCACAGGTTTAACATTATCAATTTCAGTAGCACTAGCGGAATAAACTTGTTCTTTAATTATATTGCTGCTGTCATCAGATAGATGCGCCGCATCGATATTTTCGATGCGCCGTATTGCGTTACATACAGCAGAGTCAGCAGCGAAATAATTATCAAAAGTACGTTCATCAACTTGATCTTCTATAGCAATCGTGTTCTCTAAGTTTTTAAGCAGAAAAGAATCAAGCAAATTACTTTTTAACAATTTCTGAGTAAATTGATTAATCGTGTCATCAGAAACATCGATATTATAGCATTCATCGTCTTCAGAATTATTTTCACTCATAGATTGTTCCATGTTAAACTCAACCTCATCTTTTTCTATGGTAAAAGTTATCTTTTTATTAAAAACATCAATTATGGCCCTAGCAGTGGCTAAAAATGGTCGTCCTAATATTATAGGAGTTCTAGAATTTTCAGGCATATCGAGGATAACAAAGTCGATAGGTAATTCAAATTTATCAACTTTTATTAATATATCTTCAGCTATTCCTAATGGGTATTGTATGGACCTATCAACTAGTTCTAAGCACATCCTAGTAGGTTTTGGCTCACCAAGACCTAATTTATCATACATAGAAGAGGGCATAAGACTTATACTAGCTCCTAGGTCGGCTAAAGCATTTCCAATATGTAAATTTTTAATTTGACAAGGAATAGTGAAACTCCCTGGATCTTTTTCCTTAGATGGAAGTTTGTTGAGCAATGCTGCTGAGCTTCTTTCTCCCATTGTTACAGTGCAAGCCTCTTCAAGTTTGGATTTGTTTGTAAGTATGCTCTTCAGATATTTAGCGTATTTTGGCATTTGCACTAGGGCTTCCATAAATGGTATGCTTAGCTGCAGCTGCTTGAGATTTTCTAAGAACTTCTTTTGATAGGCATCTTCTTTCTCCTTCCTTACCCTATGTGGGAAAGGTAGTGTTGATCGTTTAGGTTCAACAGAAGGTTCTTCTCTAATTACAGGTTCTGGATTAGTCTCTTTTGGTTGCTCTTGCTCAGGTGATAAAGATTCAGGGGAAATTTTGTTTGTACTGTCATCCTCGGGTGTCTCTCCGATTTGAAAGGTCGACTTTCCGCCTCTAGTTGTAATCCCTTTCAAGTCTTGCTTTACCAAAAGAACCCTGTTAAGCACCGTTGACAATTGGTGCACTTCAATTGCCAATCCATAAATCATGTTGTTTTGTTCCTTTAGTAACAGCTCATGACTGCCTTTGAATTCATTAATAAAGTTTCTTGCTTCATGATGTTCTTTTTCATTGGCTTGAGCGATTTGTAGTGCAAACTCTTCCATGGTAAGATTTCTTTGGGGTCTTCCGAACAAGTTGGGGAAAATATCGAACATTGTTCCTGAAAATTAAAGACATGTAGATTTCAAAGTAAAAATTTTCTAGTATAAGGGTCAGAGTATTTTCCGTTCGGAGATAAGAAAAATAAAAGTTGCTGATATCTGCAGACGATGCGCCGTATCCAAAAGGTTGGATACGCCGTATCTTATAATCGTTAAAATTAAATCAGACTTTTTTCAGAAAATAGATACGCCGCTTAGAAATTTAGAATGCGCCGTATCAGTTTTAATAATCAAAAATCGATATTTATTTAAAATTAAATGCGTCGTATTAACAAAAGTTAATGCGCCGTATTTTCGTTACGTTTCAAAATATAAGATTTTTGATTCAGAAGATACGCCGTATCGACAGAGATCGATGCGTCGTATCAGTTTAATAATTCGAAAATTGTTTTTAATTAAAATAATAGATACGCCGTATCTGCTAAAGCAGATGCGTCGTATCGCGTTATCGTTTAGAAAAAAAAAATTTCCTTAAAAACAGATACGCCGTATCTTGGGGAAAGATGCGTCGTATCGAATTAATTAAACGCATTGTATTTTATAAAAAATAAACGCAATACGCCGTATCTGAGAAATCAGAAGCGCCGTATCGTTTGAATAAGCTCAGTACAACGATAGCAGAACACAGAAAATACGAAAAATAAAAACAAATAAAAACAAACCAAAATAAACACAAATAAAAGCAAACAAATAACACACAAAACAGAAAATATGCAAAATAATACAATGAATGCAAATTAACTAATACACAACAGAGTTAGCGGTTAGATTAAAAATTAAAAAGAAAAACCTAATTAAAATACTAATCAAATTAACAGATAATAGCAATTCACTCCCCGGCAACGGCGCCAAAAACTTGATGCGTGCGTGCGAGTGCTCTAATTTATACCCACGGTATGTCGTTGTGGTTTTAGCAGTATTCAAGTTTTAAATTTATATTTAGCCGACTTATCAATAACACACACACTTTAACGAGCAGTGTACCCGGTCAGTATGAATATAATGGTAAGTAGAGTGTCGATCACTAAGAGTGGAACGTATTATCTAGTCATTCTAATCAGTATTTTAATATTCTAAGTTAGCTATACAACCTAATCTAACGCAAGGGGGGTTCAGCCTGAGAGACTGGCACGTTTTGGTTGCAATTAAATAATAAACTAAACTAATGAGCACGAATCAGCGATAGGCATGCACGTACACAGATAAATACTCGAGACAATAAGAAGACCTGTCCTGATGATTAAGTAGATTGTCACTTGTTTTATTGATAGTTTTATATGAAGTGTATGTAGTTAACCCTTTCTCGTTGGTCCTAATCTTATCGGCGAGAAATCCCTTAATGATTACTTATGTATAAAAGTCATTCCTAAGTGATCAATTTAGTAACAACCGTGGGAGCCACATTCTCTTCCGTAGTCAAATGCGCAGGCCACTAATAAACACAGAGGTTATCAATGCACTAATAAGTAGTAACCAAAGACATCAACATATAAACTTTAATTGATGGGATAGCAGTTTTAAGGGAGTGCAATCTTTCTCCTCACATTACACAAGCCACCAATCCTGATGAATTAAAGTTTACTAACACAATAAAATAAAACTACTTAATGAATTAAATACATGCAGGACCTTCTTACAGCTCTTGTATCTTCGTGTGGGTGTGTCTTGTGCTGCCTAATCGTCTGAATTCGGCCTTAGGTTTCTGTGGTCTTCGTACTTCGTATATATTATCTCCTCTGAAATTCGTCTGGTCTTGGGGTATTTATAGTTTCTGTCTGAGGGTAAGATGCGGCGCATCTAGTAAGTAGATGCGGCGCATTGACTTAACTTCGCGTGGGGTCCAAGATTAATATATTCAGGAATATTCGTACACCGCCAGCAGATGCGGCGTATCTTCATTCTTGGATGCGGCGCATGTCCTTTGCCGTCTTGGATAATATCTTGTGAAATCTTGATAGCGATGCGCCGTATGTAATAAGCAAGATGCGGCGCATCTGGAGCAGAATAGTCTTGATCTTGTACATTTCAGTAGACTCTTATCTTCTTGCTTGTTTTGCTCCATAATTAGTCCAAAATCGCCAAGTTTCACCAAATGCTTGTTTTTAACTGAGAATTACAAAAGTAAACGATTAAGTATCAATTCTCATACATAACATAATAAAACAAGTCAAATTAATAGGATAAATGATAGTAATAAAATGTACTTATTTGAGTTCATCAACAGGTTAGGACACTTTGCTAAAGAATGTAGAAACCCAAGGAAGCAGGACAATAGAAGCACATGGTATAGGCAAGAGAAGAAGAAGGAAATCACAGTTGAAGAACCAAGGGCTATGCTAGCCATAGATGGTATCAACTATGATTGGAGCTTCATGGCTGATGAAGTGGAAGCACCAACAAATGCTGCACTTGTAGCCACTGAGACTGCTCTAATGGCCTTTTCTGATTCAGAGGTAAATTCCATTATTAAATGTACTGAATCATCCTCTGCTCTTAAAGCTTATGAAGATCTTAAAAAGAGATTTGATGCTCAACTAGAACAATTATGTGATGCTTTAGCCAACTTAGGTAATCATAAAAGAGGTATATCTGTTGTTGAAAAACAACTTGTACATTATCAAGAAAATGAGTCTAAGTTTGCTGATGACATGAATGCTCTTCAAAGAAAAATAGATTTTCAAGCTGAAATAATTTGCTCAGAAAGAGCAGCACTAGCTAAAGCCCTAAATAACAGTGAAAATGTTAAGATAACAGTGGATGCTTTAGCTTATGCCTCAGAGGGAATTAATAAGATTTGGGAAACTCAAGTAATCAATAAAGCTAAGTCAGGTTTAGGATACAAATCTGTTCCTCCACCATACAGAGGTGTTCCTTCACCTCCAGGTATTGACCTAGCACACACAGGTTTTGCTGAGTTTCAAGAACCAATAATGGAATATGGTTCTAAGTCTACTGAGGGTCCTAAGATAGAAAAAGTAAGTGAGAGTTTAAATAAAACTTCACTTCCTAAGGACAAGGTGTCCTTTGTTAAGAAAGGAGATGCTATAGTTGTTGAGGATTGTACAACTGATAGTGATGAAGATGAACAGGTTATGTCTAAACCTGAAGTAGTTAAGAAAGCAGGAACAAGGGTTCCTAAAGTGATAAAAAAGGATACTGTTAAGCCTAGATCAAACATTAAACATGTTAGGCAACCAGTTAAATATTGTGAACAATATAGATCCACTAGCAAGCCCAGAGGTAACCAAAGAAATTGGAATAACCTCAAGTCTAACCAATTAGGTGATGACTTTGCTTTTTATAATAAAGCTTGTTACACATGTGGTAGTTTTGATCATCTTGCAACTTTCTGTAACAAATGGGTATCTAGGTATGAAAACAATAGGGTGAACTTCAAAAGGCAAACTCCTCAACCTCACTTTCACTCTAAGTCTAAGATAACTAAACCCAAAGCAGTTGTCAAAGCAGTTTCTGCTGCTAGACCATTCATGACTGTTAACCCAAGACCAACAGTTAAAAATGCAAAATCTTTTTATACAAATGTATCAAAGACTGTTCAAAGGCCCATTCAAACAAAAGCAGTGGTCCCAAAACAAGTTTGGAAAATTAAGGGAACAATTACAAAGCTAGCAGTTTCTGCTGCTAAGCATGTAATTCATTCTGCTGCTAGGGAAAACAGGGCAAATGTTGTTAAGGCCTCAGCATGTTGGGTTTGGAATTCAACCAAATCCAATGTTGCATCAACTGTTCTTAAAAAATTAAATTACATTGATGCAAGAGGCAGATCCAAGTCAGTAATGGCTTGGGTCCCCAAAAGAAACTAATACTTCTCATTTATGTGCAGGAACATTCAATTGATCAACAAGAGGATCAAGGATACTCAGATAGTGGATGTTCTAGACACATGACAGGCAACAAGTCCTATCTTTCTGATTTTCAAACATTAGATGGAGGCTATGTTACCTTTGGAGGAGGTGTTGGTGGCAAAATTTCCGGTAAAGGTACCATTAAAACTGGAAATTTAGATTTTGAAGATGTGTACTATGTACAAGAGCTAAATTATAATCTTTTTAGTGTCTCACAAATGTGTGACAAAAAGAACAAAGTTCTTTTCTGTGAAACTGAATGTCTTGTACTTTCTCCTGATTTTAAGATGCCTGATGAAAGTCAAGTACTTCTTAAAATTCCTAGAAAGGGCAATATGTACAGTGTTGACATGAAGAACATTGTTCCCAAAAAGGATTTAACTTGTCGTGTTGCAAAGGCCACATTGGATGAATCAATGAAATGGCATAGGAGGCTTGGTCATATTAATTTTAAAACCATAAATCAGATTGTTAAGAATGGTTTGGTAAGAGGTTTACCTCAAAAACGATTTGAAAATGATCAAACATGCATTGCTTGTCTTAAAGGCAAACAACACAAAGCCACTTGTAAGCCCAAGATTTTTAACTCTATCAATCAATCATTGTTTATGCTTCATATGGACTTATTTGGACCTGTTTCAGTAAGTAGTATAATGCATAAGAGATATTGTCTTGTTATTACTGATGACTATAGTAGATTTACATGGGTTTTCTTTTTAGCTACTAAGGATGAGACACCTAGCATCCTTAAGACTTTCATTACTGAGATAGAAAACCTAGTAGATAAAAGAGTAAAAGTCATTAGATGTGATAATGGAACAGAGTTCAAAAATAGAGTTATGGATGAATTCTGCAAAGAAAAGGGTATTAGGAGAGAATTCAGTGTTGCTAGAACTCCACAACAGAATGGAGTTGCTGAAAGGAAAAATAGAACACTAATAGAAGCTGCTAGAACTATGTTAGCTGATTCTAAGCTACCTATAACTTTTTGGGCTGAAGCAGTCAACACTGCTTGCTATGTTCAAAATAGAGTTTTAGTTGTACAACCTCACAATAAGACATCATATGAACTTTTTAGAGGTAGAACTCCTGCAATAGGATTTCTTAGACCTTTTGGATGTCATGTGACAATTCTCAATACCTTAGACCATTTAGGAAAATTCGATGGTAAAGCAGATAAAGGTTTCTTAGTTGGATATTCTCTCAATAGTAAAGCTTTTAGAGTATACAACTTAAGAACTAAGAAAGTAGAAGAAAACCTACATGTGGAATTTTTAGAGTATAAATCCAATGTAGTAGGTGAAGGTCCTAATTGGCTATTTGATCTAGAGTCATTAACCCATTCTATGAATTATGTGCCTGTTGTTGTAGAAACTAATAATTTTTCAGGTTCACAAACAACAAATGAGGCAGGGTTAGACAAGGAGACAAATCAAGATCATATATGGATGCCAATAAGTACCAGTGTGGTTTCAACTTCAACAAATGATGAATCTTCTTCTGGTAAAGCTAAAAAGATGTTGAAAGTGAACTCAAGGAAGATGGAACAAAGGAACAACAAAATGTTTCTGCTGATGATAGTGCTGCTAAGACAGAGCATTCTGCTGCTAGGCTTAATCATTCTGCTGCTAGGCCAAATGATTCTACTGCTGGCCCTTCAGTTTCAAATGAAGCGGATTTCTCAGATAATGAGGTGGATTTAAGCAATATCACACCTACCTATCAAGTTCCTTCAACCCCACACACAAGGATTCACAAAGTCCACTCTCTAGAAAATGTGATAGGAGATGTACAATCAGGGGTGAAGACAAGACAACAACTGATGTCTTCAGACCAACAAGGGCTTCTTGATGCCCTTTATGCTTCAAAGCAGCATGAATTTTCAAACTCTTGCTTGTTTGTATGTTTTCTCTCACAAGATGAACCAAAGAACATTCTGAAAGCCTTAGATGATTCAAGCTGGGTAGAAGCTATGCAAGAGGAGCTTCTTCAGTTCAAGATTCAGAAGGTATGGGTGCTAGTTGATTTACCTAAGGATGCAAAGGTAATTGGCACTAGATGGGTTTTCAAGAATAAAAGGGATGAAAGGGGAATAGTGATTAGGAATAAGGCTAGATTAGTAGCCCAAGGGTACACACAACAAGAAGGTATAGACTATGATGAATTTTTGCTCCAGTAGCAAGACTTGAGGCAATTAGGCTTTTCTTAGCTTATGCTTCATTTTTAGGCTTCACAGTTTACCAAATGGATGTCAAGAGTGCATTTTTATATGGCACAATTGAAGAAGAGGTGTAGTTAAGGCTCTTTATGGCCTTCATCAGGCACCTAGAGCATGGTATGAAACACTAGCTTCCTATTTAAAAGCAAATGGATTTCAAAGAGGAAAGATTGATCAGACACTTTTCATCAAACAGCACAAGAAGGATCTTCTGTTAGTGCAGGTGTATGTGGATGACATTATCTTTGGATCTACAAGGAAGGAGATGTGTTTGGAGTTCGAGAAGCTTATGCATGATAAGTTTCAGATGAGTTCCATGGGGGAACTTACATTCTTTTTGGGTTTGCAAGTTAAACAGTCATATGAAGGCATATTTATTAGTCAAGATAAATATGTTGCTGAGATACTAAGGAAGTTCAACTTTGCTGATTCAAAAATGGCAAGCACACCAATGGACTCTGAGAAGCCTCTTCCAAAAGACTTAGATGGAGAAAATGTGGATGTACACACTTACAGATCTATGATAGGATCTTTGATGTATCTTACATCATCAAGACCTGACATCATGTTCTCTGTTTGTGTTTGTGCAAGATTTCAAGTAACTCCAAAGGTTTCTCATTTAACAGCAGTCAAGAGGATTTTTAGATATCTCAAGGGTCAACCTAGGTTGGGACTATGGTATTCTAGAGAATCACCTTTTGACTTGGTAGCATTTTCAGATAGTGATTATGCTGGTGCTAGCTTGGACAGAAAGTCAACAACTGGAGGATGTCAATTCCTTGGGTGTAGACTTATCTCATGGCAGTGTAAGAAGCAAACAACTGTAGCTACTTCAACAACTGAAGCTGAATATGTAGCTGCTGCAAGTTGCTGTGCTCAAGTCTTATGGCTTCAAAACCAACTTCTTGACTATGGGTACAATTTCATGAACACTGTTATTCATATTGATAATAGTAGTACAATTTGTATTATTAAAAATCCAGTGAAACATTCTAAAACAAAACACATTGAAATTAGACATCACTTTATAAGAGACTGCAATGAGAAAAGATTAATTCAAGTTCTTAAAATTGCTTCAGAATTCAATTTTGCAGATCTGCTAACCAAATCTTTTGATGTTGGAAGGTTTCAGTACTTGGTAGCAAGTATTGGAATGCTTAATCCTCAATGATTTTAAACTTTGTGTTTTTGTAAATAAATTTTTGTTTGTGCTGCTGGCTTTAAACGATACTACTGCTATTACAAAAGTTTGTGCTGCTAGTACAAATTTAATTTGTGTTATTCATACAGTTAGTCCTATGATTATTCTAATACAAGACAAGTACTTTGTACATTGTTCTTTTGGTTTTAGACTAACAATTTCAGGTATGATCATGTGAACACAAAGGATGTTTCAAGTGAAATGGAAGCAGCAGAATGATAATATTAGTTGCTGACATAATAGGTTCATGATAGAAAAAGTTTAGGAATTTCAAACCTCCTTAAAACTTCTTTCTTGAAACTTGATTATGATGTTTCACTTTGAATTGATGACTTAGTTGATCAGATAGTAACTGATACAACTCACTTTCTATCATTTTATACTTTTAAGTATAATGAGCAAGTCTAAGGACATCTGATAGAAAGAACAGCTAGTAAAAGTGAATCTAACACTTGTGTTAGAGGCAACAATTGCTATGAGCTGGAAACCCTGTCAAGAAAGCCTTTTGAATAGGTTTATCTTTACACAGGCAGTTATTTATAACTGAAACACATTGGTTCTCACACAACCAGAGGTTGCTTTAAACCGAAATCTTGATTAAGTGTCTGTTATACACTTAATCCCTTCAAAATGGTTGAAAGCAGTATGATTTTTCAATTCTAAAATCATGAACATACTGCTAAGTCAAATAATTTCTTAAACAAAGATTTTCAAAGGATTCAGAAAAACCATCCATTGATGGACCATGAGTCAAATGCCCCATGAATTACCTCTCATAGGAGTTAACACACCTAGAAGTGATGAGGGCAGCAACTTAAACTCTTAAGGAATTGATGGCTTCATGTACAACATTGTCTGATAACATGTTCTAATGGATAGCTCAGATGATGGCGAGAAATATTTTGGTACATAGTGAGAGATCTTCCAAACAGGGGAGGAAATAAATCCCAAAGAAGGAAGTTTAACCAATGAAAGGGAGGAAAAGACAAGAGCATACAAGATGATGACATGGAGGTTGAAAATGACAAGAATAGAGCTTATTCTGGAGTATTATATATATTCAGAAGGGATGAAGCATTCCAAAGGAGAAAGTTCTATCTAGGTCAAACGAAGAAAAGTTTCAATTTCAGTTCACTACGTTTGTTCATCACTTGCAAAGGCATGCTGATAGATGATTTCACTTGTTGAAACAAGCATCCAAGATACACAGCATCATTGCCTCTTATAATTCCTCCATCCAAGGAAATTGCACCATCTTTTAGGTCAATGTTTGAAGACTGAAGATGTGTATTGATATTGTTAAAGTCAAAGAACAAAGCAGATGAGTTACTGAGAAAGATATTCAATCTTGAAGAACAGAAGTGTTTGAAAGATCTTCACAATCCATAATTTAATTCAGAAACATGTTGAAATGGATTCACATGTTTAGGGGAGGATTGTTGGGAATTAAATATTCAAGAAGTTTAATATCGGGTTCTACTCAAAGAAATACTCTAAGTATGATTCTGCTGCCAGAGCATTTGGTTTCTGCTGCTAGTGTTTGATTCTGCTGCTAGTGTTACATTGCTGCTGAAAGGGTTCTGCTGCTAAGCGTTACATGCTGCTGGTAAAGTTCTTTCTGCTGCTGAGCGGATAAGTATGAAAAGATATTATGTGTATTAAAGTCAACAATATACGGTAGATAATATCTTTCCCCATGTGATCAGTCATAATGTTATATTCACAGAACAAGTTGTAAACATAGATACAAGTTGTATCTTAATGACTGACACTCTCAAAGCAAGTGTTTGACTAGACTTATCAATATTGTAAAAGATCTTTCTTGTGATATAAAAGAAAGATCTTAGACTAGTGATATGTGTGTCTAATAGAGTGTGAAAATTGTCAAGTGTTTAGATAATAACTCTCAAGAACATAGAACATATATCAAAAGATATAGAAACATAAGATTCAAGGTTGTAACCCTAGTGATAACTCAAGATCACTCGTATTATTATCTTAATAATATTGAATCGTTTGATGATAAGCTTTCATTGTTCATTGTCATATTACAAACACAACTGTTCCATTTCCCTAACTATAATAACCTTCTAAGTGTGATTAAGTAGATTCCGCATACTTAATCATATTCATTCAATATATCATATACACGAAGTACAAAAGGTTTAACCACATTATAGTGTATCGATCTTAACCCCATAATCTATAAAGGAGTATGATGAGTCAGAATGTACCTCTTCTGTGTCGTGAGCCATGAGAGCAATTTCTTCGTTCTTAGGCTCATCATCATCATCTCCTTCACTATCACTTCAAGCTCCACTGACAAAGGCTCTTTGAGACTTGTTCTTTGGAGGCTTTGGACATTCACCTATCAAGTGACTAGAGTCTCCACACCTATAACACTTCCTATCTATCTTTCCTTTTCTATCATCACGGTCTTTTCGAGAGGATTTCTTTTCTTCACTAGGTGGTCTAACGAACTTTCCTCGTCTCCTGAAGAATTTCTTGAAATCTCTTACTGCCATGGCATATTCTTCATCTTCACTACTAGAACAAGACTCTTCATCACTTGATTCTACTCTAGCTTTCAAGGCAATGGACTTCATTTTCTCCTTCTTGCCTTTAACTATTTCTGAGTATTTTTTCATCACCATTTCGTGAACTTTGAGGTTTCCTATGAGCTCATCCAGTGTCATACTTGAAAGATCCTTAGATTCTTCAATAGTTGTCACCTTTGCTCTCCACTTCGAGTGGAGTGCTCTTAGAAATTTCCTGACAAAATTCTTACTAGAAAAAGATTAATCAAGTGCTTTAAGAGATGTAATGATAGTATTAAACCTAGAAAAAGCACTATCAATGGTCTCATCTTCAGAGATAACAAATTGTTCATTTTGTTGAACAAGAAGATCAATTTTGTTATCTTTGACTTGTGAGTTCCCTTGATGAGTGATGATTAGTGATTGCCAAATATCTTTAGCCGTTTTACACATGAAAACTCTTTCATATTCCTTTTTAGGTAAGGCATTGTAAATCATCATTTTGGCTTCATTATTTTTGGCAATCAACCTCTTTTGTTCATCACTATGACGAATAAAAGAGTTACCTATATCCCGACTACCTGAAATGTCACTACTTATGGGTTTGTAATCACCCTCTACAATAATATACTACAATCTATGTCCTTTGACTTCACATATGTCTCAAAGCGATTTTTCCAATATATGAAACAATTTGGTTCAAATAGTGGTGGTCTTTGCATAGATTGCCCTTCTTTAAAGTTTTCAAAATCCATGATCGTTTCAAGTTTTTAAAATACAATATATTTTGAAAATATTGAGTAACACCGCTCTGATACCAATTGTGGAAAACTAGAAGGGGGGTTGAATAGTTTTACCGTTTAAAATTAATTCGCTTTGTTACTTATCGAGATTTCAAAGTCAAGTAAACAATCAAGCACACAAACAAGTGATATAAATAAATAAGTAAAGAGAGGAAAGATCAAACCACACAACACAGTCGTTTATAGTGGTTCGGCTACAAGGACTCTCTTCCTTGCCCTACTCCACTCCTCGAGCCTCTAACTCGAGAGTTTATCTTCACTAAGAAACAAGCTCCCTTCTAGCGGAGAAAACCTTTACACATCGCTTAATCTTTTTCCGGTACTAAGCTAAACACCGAGTTCTTTACAAGGGTACAACCACTCCCGTTTGGTTCTTTACAAGGGTACAACCACTCCCGTTTGGTTCTTTACAAGGGTACAACCACTCCCGTTCACTCTATGTGTTTTGAGGACTAAAACACTAACCGAACTCTACTGTATGAATGATACTAACTATGATGTGTGACTAATACAAGAACACACAGACTCTATGTTAGAAGGAAGATAACAGACTGTTACTCCTTATATGTTGAGATCTTCTTTGCTACAAAAGGAAAGATCTATAAAATGTTAGTAAGCTAAGGGTTAGTGATATGCAAATGAATGAGTATGTATTTTAAGCTGTATGAGTGATGAAATGGCCAAATGATCAGCTTGCTATTTATAGGCAAAGCTGATCAACAGGCGGCGGATCCGGCGGATCCCCAAAATTGGATCCGCCGTGTCAGGCCAGCTAAGAGATCTTCAAATCTTGCCATATCTTTCCATATCTTCAAATCTCAACTCTTTGGCTTGAAGATCTAAACAAAATATCACAAAATCTTACCAAGATTGTGTACATGATGCATGCCATGATGTCATCCTAATATTTAACTAATAAAGTTTATATTTTAAGAAATAAACATGTAAACTTGTATACGTCATTTCTAGAAAACTTTGTGATGTGAAAATGTGTTTGTAAAATGCTTATCACTATAAATGTAAAAGACTTAATCTTATTTATGCTTTGCTTAAAGATAAATTTTGTAATTGTCATTAACAAAACTAAGCAAAGATCGTAAAATATAAATAGCATTTTTAGGACGATATTTGTATTAACACTGTCCATAAGGGTTAGCCTATTAGGTTAAGTCTGCTAGTATAAATTTAAGACTAGATTTAGCACATCAGTGAACAAATGTGGTCCATACTCTGCATAAATAAATAAAAACATCAATATCTTAGTAAATCAACAAAAACAAACACAACTTCATAGCAAAATATAGCTCAAATCAACCGGATTTCAAGTCATTACCATATGCCTTCTCGTATTTGATTTCCAACTCTTCCGTTGTTTGAGTTACTCTTTTTTTCCTCTTCTTCCATGTTTTTAACACCATTGTTTACGCATATTTATAAAGAAGATCACTGTTTAATTTTTAGTCAGAGAAAGTTTAGGGATGAGAGATTTGATGGGTGGGTGTGGGCGGGAAAGAGTGGAGTGAAATGGCAAGGAGCAGAGGTGTAATAAGGAAGAGTAATTAAAAAAAAAACATATAAAAAAAAAAAAAACAAATCCATTTACCAAAAAACTGATCTTGTCCAAGTCAGCTAACGAGAAAACATAACTGGTGTTACATATAACGGGGCGAATCCCCCGTTGGGAACTATCCGCGCAATAAAAGTGTGCGGGGTATAGTTTGGAGACCAATGGTGTAATTTACCCAAAAATCTTTGTAAAACAAGACAAATATAGAAGTAGAGGGGTGAAATTGAAGAAATGGGCACCTAAAACTAAAACCCTAACCCACTCACTCATTCTTGCCCAAAACCCATCAAAACACATTCATTCATTCATAAACCCTAATTACATTTTTGCTCTCGGAATTGAATTGAAGGTAAGAAAGGATGTTGCAAAGGAACATCCGATTGAGAAGAGAGTATCTGTACAGGAAAAGCTTAGAAGGCAAAGAGCGTCAGCTTTACGAAAAGAAACGCAAAATCAAACAAGCTCTTCAAGGTTCATCTTATTCTTTTTAATAACCTTTGTTTTTAGCTTATTTATCTGGCTTCTGGGCTTATTTGAACATGGAAAAAGCTCATAAAGCCCACTCTTTAGAGCTTATTAACTTGAGCTTATTGGCCTTAGCCAATAAGCTGAAGATGAACGTCATAAGCTCCAAAGAGTGAGCTTATCGGCTTTTCCATATTCAAATAAGCCCATAAGCCAGATAAATAAGCTAACCCAAACACCCCCTTACTTTGTTTAGTTTATTCATTTGATGTAATAATTGATTGCAGAGGGTAAACCAATTCCAACTGAGCTTAGGAACGAAGAAGCTGCTCTTCGCCAAGAAATCGATCTCGAAGATGATAAAACTGCTGGTATTTATACTTATGGCTTGCTCATTTACAGTTACTATACCTTTTAAACAAACCCTGTTAAGACGTTATGCCCATTTTGAACACCCTGTTTTTTAGTTCGACACATGTATGTTTTACATTTCTGATGATTAAGCGTACACCAGTTAGGTATCTTACCTAAGACATTGATCGGCTTGCACATTAGTTGTATTGGGCGTCTGAAATGCAGTAATAGTGGAAGATTTGGTTCTTAGTTTATCAAGTTTGGACGTTATGTAAATTCTTATTTCTTATAGTCGTACAACAGTAGGTATCAACTTTTTAAGGGGTTTAATATGTGTATAATATCAGAATGTGCGTGATAGTTAAGGTAAAAGAGGATTCTTGGTCAAAATTTGCGAAATAAGGTATAATCTCATTGTATGTTTTATGTGACGTTCACACCTGTTTTATATTGATTAGTGTTTGCTGATATCACATATCTCGATATAAAGTTTACTACCCAACAATGACTATTAGCAAGAAAAAGTCTGGCATGACATCAAATAAAATGGTAGTTAATGCTTTTTGTTCAGCTGAAAGCCTTCTTAAGTTTTGTTATTTGTATTTCGCCCATCTTGAAAGAAATTAGTTTATCAAGTAAAGTTGAAGTTTTTATTTATTTATGAAAATTTGATTTATCGTGTTTCTGGCAACTTCTGCTTACATAATGTTTTGGTTTTGTGAGTGACAATGTCTTCTGCTTTTCTTCAATTTAGTTCCAAAGTCAACTATAGATGATGAATACGCAAATGCCAATGAAAGAGATCCAAAAATCTTGATAACCACATCTATCAACCCAAGTGGTCCTCTTAAACAGTTTGTTAAGGTTTTCCTTCTATTCACTACAATAAATTTGTATCAGTTATCCTTAATTAGTTCTCATAGTAATATTGTTTGGACAAGCATTTGTTAAAAATGTCTCTTATTTGCAGGAATTGACGCTTGTTTTCCCTAATTCAGAACGAATGAACCGTGGTGGTCAGGTTAGTTAATTGTTCATCATAAAACTCGTAATAGGAGTTGATCTACTGGTTTACAAGGTTTATGGTTATCCGAGGGCAGATATCTTAACTCGTTGTACTGATGCTGTTTAGACATCATATAATGTGTTCAGTTGATGTTCAATATAGATGATTAGTTAGGTGGTTTAGTTAGGCATGTGTACGAGTCGGGAAAAAGTTTTCTTAAAACTTTATGGAATTTTGTTTTTCAGCAAGTTGAATAAATTATTTTTGAATTGTATTTAGGTAGGTAAGTAACAATGTTTCTAAAAGTTCTGTTTTTTTTTCCTATAATTAAACTTTGATATGGTCATAACTTGAATGCAGGTTATGTCTGAAATAGTTGCGTCCTGCCAATCACATGATTTCACAGATGTTATATTCGTTCAAGAAGTTCGTGGTATACCAACTAGAATAATTATAAGTCACTTACCGTTTGGCCCCACTGCTTATTTTCACCTCCATGATGTGGTGAGTCATTGTGTTCTTCTTGTCGGCTTCTAATTATTCATTGTGGATCTTTCAGTACTTAATTGCAGAATCTAATCTGTACATGCAGGTCACAAGACATGACAATAAAGACAAGGAATTGAAAACTGTTTCACAGGCTTATCCTCATCTGATTCTCAACAACTTCTCTACAAAGGTATAGACAATTAGAGTCCGTTGTGTTTCCATATTGATTATAATTGAAATTTCTATTTTTGCGCATCAGAGATGATTATATTTTTGGCTATTTTTTGTAAGATAAGTTATGTTGATGTGGCTAAGACAAGTTAGTGGCAAGCAATTTTCTAGTCCATTAGCCGCTCCTCACTTTTTAATTTGGTGATAGTAACAGTTATTCTTCTGAATTGGTATAATGACAGTTTTGAGGCAAATTCTAAAAGCGTCTGACTTGTTGGTTATTAATAGAATACTGACAGGCACTGAATTGCATTATTTAATTTTAAGCTGCTTTTGTTTTCTATGTTTGAATAGATTGGTGAAAGGACTGCAAACATACTGAAGCATCTTTTTCCAGTGCCCAAGCCGGATACGAAACGCATCATCACTTTTGCTAATGATGCAGATTACATTTCTTTCAGGTAGTTTCTCTCTCCGTCGCTTCTCCTTATTCCAATTCCACTTAACAATGAGGACTTCCATTTTTATATTCATCTAAAACGCAAATGCCTTGCTCAAAATTGCGACATTTCACACGATTTTCATCATTATATATTATGACCTAAAATCCCTAATGTTGGCTGAAAAATGTTTTGCATTTCTGCCACTCTGTCTTATTGCAGACTTAGCTTTGCGGTTTGTTTTTAATGTGAACATGCAGGCATCATGTCTATAGTCAATGTTTTTTATAATTTGTATGTGTGGTTTGACTTAGCTTTGCGGTTTGTTTATAATGTGAACATGCAGGCATCATGTCTATAGACAAAGTGGAGGTCCTAAATCAGTTGAATTAAAGGAGGTTGGTCCTCGGTTTTTATTACGATTATATAAGGTAAACAATTATCCACTGCATTTGTATTGTTTTTTTTGGTTTGCAGTTTATCTTTGCCCCTTAGGGATAGGTTAATCTAAAGATTAACAATTTAACATAAAGTTCTCATGATTTGTTCGTTTGCTTACTTAAAGGAATTTTTTTATTGGTGAAATGGTTAAATGACACTATCTTGTTCGTTATATCATCTTTGTCAAATTGAGACCTTATCTTTCATATCTAAATCTTCTATTTCATGATGAATGATCTTTTTTTTTGAACTCCTTCAGTTATGAGTTTGTTTCTATATTAGGAGGATGTTTGGACAGAAACAGATTTAGTCATCATTGTGAGATAGTAATAAGTATGTGTTTAAAAACGCTTTTTCAAAAGGAAGCAAATGAAAACTTTTTAAAAGGTTTAGTCAACGCTACTGTGCTCATATGTTTAAGGGGGTATTTGTTTAAGCTTACATGTGGCTTATGAGCTTATTTGTTTTTCGGCTTATATTTCATAAGCTCCAGTTTTCCGGCTTATTTTGAGACTTGTGGGCTTATATAACAAGTCTCAAAATAAGCTGGAAAATTGGGGCTTATGAAATATAAGCCGAAATCAAATAAGCTCATAAGCCCACATATAAGCTTAAGCAAACACCCCCCAAGTAAAAGTCGGCTGAACATTTCCTTAAATTGTTTATTTAAAAGAATGATGATGCTAAGCTATTGTCTGTTGAACACAAAAATTTGCCTAGAGGACAAGTTGAACGTGTCTGTTGATCTACATCTGCTTTGTTGCAGATTAAGCTTGGAACAATTGATCAAGACGAGGCACAGGTTGAATGGGAATTCAGAAACTTCATTAACACATCAAAGAAGCAAAAAGTAATAGGTGAATGACAAAGCCCTAATCCCTTGGGGTATTTTTCTGTCTTGTGTTTTGAGAGTAGTAGTCATTCAACTCTTGTGATGATTTATTTTGCGACTGTTGTAGGTATGTATCCTACTCAATATAAAAACTTTGAATAGTGCTAATGAATGTGTTTCGGTTGTCATATTGTCATGTAACTCAAAGTTTTTAGTCAATATTTGACAGCATTAAGAATCCTTTACATGGTACTAAAAACCAGATGCTTTTCTATCTTTGGTAACGGTTCTTTCCGTAACATCTCACCAGTTATCACCTACCTCAAAATTATGATGGAATCTTGAACCAGAATTTAGTATATGTTAACCTCATCACTTTTGGGAACTTCAAATTTTTATTACTTCATCTTGGTCAACATCGATAAGTAGTGTTTAAACTTTGAATGAGGGAACCGAATGTTCATGACATTAGCTGAAAGCTTCAAACTGGTTCTTTAATTTATAGTGTTTCACCAGGCTTCATAGATGTCATAAGTGTTATCATTTGGATGGCCATGTTTTTAATTACCGAGGACAATTCTCCTGTCAAGCTACCATATGGTACGCTGGAAACTTGTTGGATTAGATGGTGTTCAGGTACTGAGCTGATATCCGATTATTGAGTGTTGTTTATAAATGATTCGCTAGGATGAATATACTATTGATATATGTTTATTTTCTGTCACAAACATAAGAACTGATAATAGAGTATTGGTTCAACACAAGAGAAAGGAAATATT
Source organism: Artemisia tridentata subsp. tridentata (assembly GCA_021014915.2). NCBI lineage: Eukaryota > Viridiplantae > Streptophyta > Magnoliopsida > Asterales > Asteraceae > Artemisia > Artemisia tridentata. Next base: position 21,133,059 of record CP139501.1, on the reverse strand, counting down.
AATTTAACTAATCTGACTGAAGCCTTACGGAAAAAAGCCACAAATTTCCCATCAAACCCGTTTATCTTATTACACACATCCTTCACGACGCGTCTTGGATTGTTTTTTAGCACAAGTCGGTCATCCGGACGATTCTTTTTCTTTCATTTTGTCTGTGTGTTTTGTAGGGGGGTATATTTGAGTGGTGATGTTGGTTGCGTTATTACACTATGTTGGTAGTGATGTTGGTTTAGAGAAAAGCTTATGTGACACTAAGTTGACGGTGGTGATCGCAGTCACTATTACCACCAACCTAAGAGAGCTATCAATAACAAAACTTTTCAGAAACAAAACTAATATAAAATTATAAATTACTCATTCCGTCTCAAATTAATAATCCACTTTCAAAATGCATAAAGTTTTAAAGAATCTCACTAACTACACTCTCTATCAATCAAATATTATATTTACCCACTAAAGTCTTTTTCTATTGGTTGAAATATAAAGTGGACAATTATTTTGGGATATGCTAAAATGGTAATACAAATACATTATTTTGCGATGGAAGAGTATTATATACATAAGTATAATTTTTATTTTTAACTAGAGAACATGAAATACAACATCAAATGTAGCTTGGAAATCATATAGAAAGGACTAAAGGTGAACCTTTTGCGTCTAAACTCATAAGACAACATGAAGGTCATTATTGTTTGGGCTAAGAGACATGGATCTAACTTCGTAAGGTAGCTTGGATATTCTCAATTAGTTAGGCAACTGAAACTCAGCTAAGGACATTGCAGAGTTCACATAGAAACCATGATTGATTAAGACCAGGAAACTCCGACATACGTACATGGTTACGATCGGTTATAACACAACAAAATATAAAAATAAAAGCGGGTACTCTCTAAAGGTAGCTTGAAAAACGACATTCTAAAAGGCTAGATGGGCTTGGCCCAATACAAACCATGTTAACACTAAATACTAGTCAACTAACATCTAAGAGGCGAGATATGGATCTTTTTACCCATATCTTACATGCAACGAAACTTGTTCCATTTTTATCTCGATGGCTAGGGTCCATCCCTTGTCCTTCTAAAATACTGTTTATGACACACAAACGAACTTGAAATCTAACTATGCCTCATGCTTAAAGTGAACAACAAGCCTTTATGAATCTTCCATAGAATCTGGTGTTATGATTATAATCAAATTTTTGGGAATCCGAAGTATAGGCTGCGAAGGGGCAAATCATTCAAAAAGGAGGTTAGTGGAAAACTGGTAAGGACCTTGAATGTTCAGTTAGAAGATGAGATGCATTGTTGCCCATCAAACTGATGCTACTTGGACTTTAATGTTTAGTTCTGTAGTTTGGTATTAGGCAAATGTTTAATCGACATAAATCTATGTAGATATGTGCTTTGATTATGAGTTACTCCGTATATCACAACATCAGTCTCTACTATGCAATGTTTTAACACTCATAAAATAGCTCATTTCGATGTTCCAAGCTAAGCATTCATTTTTAGTTCAATCGAGACAGACAACACAACTAATATAACTATGCGTTTCTTCAAATGTCTCGATCAGCAAAAGCACTCAAAAACTGTTTGAACGTTCATTAAAAAACAATTATATTGTGGGAATGACTATCTCAAATGTTTTTGACCTTTCACAAATTCCGAAAATTAATGTTAAAAAGAAAAAGACATCATTGTGAGAAAAAACACGTAACATGTACAATGGGAGTAAAAATCATTTAGAGCAGGTTAAAGAAAAGTAATATTTAATTATGATGAGAGGTAGAATATGTGTATTTTCACACGAAACAGGTTATCGCCAGTTAAGATAACCAGTTCGAGTTCCAAAATACAAATGCAAAATCACTGCTATAGCAGTCCAGTCTATAAGAATGAGTACCAGGACAAATACCTCTAATAAGATGGAGAATCACATTGCATTAGGCTTTCATTCAAAAGAAAATTATGCAACATTACATGAGAACCCCATTTGAAACATCCCAACACGGTTTCTACAAACTACACATAGCAGATTTACCCCTAATCATTCTAGCCAAACAGTCTGACAAAATAACAGCATTTTAGTCTTGCTTGTTACAAATAGTAGTAGTACCATTTACTCGGCAAGAGCCTTGTCAATTTCATCCACATGAGCACGAAGTTCTTTCCACTGCACAATAAGATAAACATCATAAGCTTAACAATAATTGAAGGTAGCTAAGGTCTGGCACCTGAAGAGAGCAGTCATTTACCTGATCCATGCTCAATGAGATACCTGAAATGACAGCAAAAAAAGATCAGTAGTTGCTACTTTTTGATCCAGATGTTTAACAACTAAATAAAGGGATGCAAAATAACAATCATCTGTACATACACTTGCCAAGTCTTGTGACAAAACTTACAGATCAAGGAACCCCAAAGATGCCATTATAACAAATAAGAGATGATAATAAAGACATTTTGACAAAAATATGCTGATTTAAACAAATTGATGTCTGAACCCTATATAGCACGAATTAGTTTCTTTAGCAAAGCTCCTATAAAAGGCAGTCAGTAATTTACTTTTCTGTCATTTGTAAGAACCCTGATGAAGATCCCGTATGACAGTGTCATGATCTAGAAATAAAGACATAAACTCTTGAGAATGATTGGTTGCTAGAAATGGATTGAACAATGTGTTTAACAGATCATGTTACAGATACTTGACAGCATATGCAAGTTTAAAAAAACCACTCATGGTACTAAAGCAGCATGAGATATCAGATTGCTCATACTAAAAGCGGGCTTCATAACAGCAAAACAGTGATTACGAGATACTGTAAGGACTGCAAAAAGCCACTTCTGATGCCACAAAAGATACATAATTCAAAGAGGGCCAACATCATGACCAACATTAATTTTGTATAGCAAACATATGTCATCACCCTAGTAAAACACTTGGAACACATGATTCTACACAGTAGAATTTTTAGCATTTAATTATGCGTATATATGGACATAATTAATGCAGACATCATAAAAGAAGATGCTAAAACACATAAAAACACTCGGACCGATTTCAGAAAATGGCTCAGTCAGAGAAGCAACATATGAGGTAGAGATGACCTTGTGACATTCATTGATGCCTCTCAGCTTCTTCTCATATTTTGGCAGTCGTCTATTGAATACACTAATACTCAAGACAAAACAGAGGAAAAGTTTATCTAGCGCCCTACCCCTACTCAGTTAGTGAAACATGTAAGCCAAACATGTCGTTTCAGAAAATAACAGAGCAAGGTGATAAAGCAAATGAATAGAAGCCCACGCCAAAACAGAAGAAGCCATATAAGATGATGAAGTTGATCTTGTTATACATAATAAGATGCACAGAGCGTCCAGCATCATAGAGTCGACTCACAACTACTGCCAGGATAAACTAGAATGTTTGTTGTATATAATATACATGGAAGTCAAGATAACTTAGAACGAGTCGACTCACAACTACTGCCAGGATAAACTGGGTTGTATTGAGAATTGGCAAAAATCACGCATGAAAACTTGACAGGACTGTAGTTTGTATAGATATTTTAGTCTTCAAGCTTTTCAGTTTGCAAATGCATACATAATTTAACAAAACATAACGTTCATTGACATTTATATATAGTCATATCAGATGCATCTTCAAAATATTACCAAAAGAGGCTTATAATCATGTTTGTAAGCTGCTGTCAGTAGATAGCTTGCAATAAGTACCACTTCAAAAAATATACATAACAAAGTGGCTTGACCTTCCTAAAAAGTCACAAAACCATCTTTCGTTTCCAAAAAGCATTTCTAAAATGTGAAAACAATATCGCCATATGTTTCTCAGAACCACCAAATGTCCGTTTTTAATTGCACGGTCAAATTTTGTTATCATTCTATTTTAAAATTTTCAGAACCTGTATCGCGTAAGAAGTGAAAAGTATCAGTCAGAGTCCATTACCTTTCAGGATAACAAGATGGAATTGGAGTTTTAAACCACAGTAAAAAAGAATCTTCATTTCACTTTCATTGCCGATCAATTACCGATTTGATAAGTAACAAAAAGAGAATTCAGAATTCAAAACCATACAAGCGATTTAGCATTTTGATACAACCAAGCAATGAAGCAAACCCTAGCTAAGTTTATTTTAAATATATAAACCCCAAATAAACTCACCTTTAAGCATACAAACAGCCAAATGGGCAAAAAAGAAGCAAACAAATGTACTCAAACTGAGGTTATATTAATTTAGCATAAAAAACCCTAGCCAGATAGAGAGTAGCAAACATATAAATAAAAACATCGCGCAAACAAGACATAGTTAAATTCAATTAAACCATATACAAATACTTTCAATTAGATAAAAACTCAAAAAAAAACCCTAATGTGCAACTTAAACAGCAATCAGCAAAAGCAAGATCACTCGAAACATAAAAACACACACAAATGACCTTAAACCCCAAACTTAGCAACATTTGCCCAAAGTTACAAACTACCAAAAATATAAGGAAAACTAGGTAAATCCTAAAAGTGCTCTATTTCAATTTCAATTAAAAAAAAAAAAAAAAAATGTCTAAACTTTTTGGACCAATGGTTTCAACCTTTTGGCCACTATCCACGGGGTTTGAACCCACCGCCACACAGGCTCGAACAGGAGTTGGCATGGCCACTTCAAGGTCAGAAATTGAACTTGAGACCTCACACATTTTAGAGTGATAGTCACAAGCCCTTTTGCCACTAGGCCACCTTGAGTGGTTTCCCTAGCTAAACTTTACAACATTCTTGGACATAAACCACTCAGGTGTGCCCTAGTGGTAAAAATGCTTAGTGTTCATTTCGCGTGCAAACAATCCAGAAGTGGTCGCGCCAACTTCCCAAAAAAACAAAAGGTTAAAAACCATGGTTACCAAAAAAAAAAAAAAAAAAAAAAAACCCTAACTATTATCCATTCAATTGAGTGACACAAACAATGAAAACCCAGATAAACCCTAAAAGTTCAATTAAAAAAAATACAAAACCCTAGATAAACCCTAAAAGTTCAATTTAAAAAAAAATACAAAACCCTAGATAAACCTCAAAAAAAAAAAAAACAGATGAACCCTAAAAGTTGAATAAAAAAACAAGAAAAAAGGTACCTTTTTTGCCAGGCATTTGTTTGCCATCTTTGAGATAAAACTCCCGAATATCAACATAAACTTTGCCTTTAAAGTTCCTCACCGAAACCCTTCTGTTTTTAGACACTTCACATATGAAGATGCTCCCATCTTCTTCTTCTTCCACATCAGATGATGTTTGGTCTTTCTTGAATGTTTTCTTTGGTGGAGGAGCGTGGTCGGAGTCTTCCTCGTCGTTTCCCCCCTTTCCTCGCTTCACAGATGACATTTTTGGTTTTTTGTGTTTGTTTGGTTTGGTAGTTCAAATTTTGAAATGTGTTGATTTTATAACCGCTGCTACCAACCTTTGTTTTACCCTGGGGCTGGGTTTCATTACCAAACCCATTACATTCTTTTTTATTTTTATTTGTACCCGTGTGATGTTTGATGGTGACATCTAATAAGTGATTATATTATGCAAGTCAAGTATCATGTTAACCCGTGTGTGCGTCCTTCAGAGTGATCATATTATGCAAGTCGACCACAAAATAATTGTTCGCTTTAATATCAGATTTGATATTATCTTAGATAAATTTGCTATTTTGATATTTTCTTTTGATAAATGGGGTGTTTGTTTAAGCTTATATGTAGCTTATAGCTTATTTGTGTTTCTGCATATATTTCATAAGCCTCATTTATCCGGCTTATTTGGAAACTTGTGGGCTTACAAAAGTTTATTATATCATAATAAACTTATGTAAGCCCACAATTCTTCAAATAAGCCGGATAATTAGAGCTTATGAAACATAAGCCGAAATCAAATAAGCTCATAAGCTACATATATAAGCTTAAACAAACACCCCCAAGTGTCCTGGAAGTCTCAAAACCATAATAACAAAAACTAAGACTGAATAATAAGAATGATATATCTCACTCAACAAAGCCCATGACACAACTATTATAAATAAATGGTTTATAAAATTATCATGATTATAATTATTATTAAATAAATTTCATCTTCATCGCCTTATTCGAAAAAACTTTTTTCAAAATAGTTCTTTAAAGTGATTTGCTTCGATTTTTTCTCTTTCTAACAATCATAAGCAACCCATCCTAGTCCGATTTTTTCTCTTTCTAACAATCATAAGCAACCCATCCTAGTCGTTGACTAGATGAAAAGAAGACTTTTTAACCGATGTTTATTTCTAATTAAGTGCCTATTCTATTAATTTTTGGAGAAGAAAGATTATGTCAAATATTAATGTTCGGTTTTAAAAACCTTTTACCAAAAGAATCTTGTTCAAAGAATCTTTTCTTTGCAATTATCGGTATTTGTAAAAAACCATTGAATTGTTACCTTATATACAAAATCTAATTGACTAGCAAATCTATAAGTTTTCAACCCTATGATTCATGTTTGAGTGTCGTGATTCATCAAAATAGGTTTCATCAAAATAGGTTTCATGTTCAAATCATGCAATTTTAACCTCTCGAGGGGACCATCTCAAGCATCTGATTCGAAATCGTTACTGAGTGATACTAGTGGTTTCGCAAGGTATTTGTGAAGCGCCAAGTCCGCTTTCTACTATTTCGGCTATTGAAAAGTAATTAGAGACTCTTTCAGACGAATTTATTAACTGATAGAAACGCAATGGATGCAAGCACATGCCTTTGTGTATATGCTCAGAAGTTTATGTTCTTAAAGCCTGCAGATGTGCACGGAACGAAACTAATCAAGGTAAGACAATCAACATCGTCAACATTAAATAGCAGAATTTTCTTCTTAGGTCCAAAAGACACAGCAGAGATACAACATTCTTTGCATTATACAGCTCAGGCTCAACCATATAAAAGTTGATAGCCAACATACAAAATTAATCAAGTTGCTATACAAGTTGTATACAGTTTCGGGTATACTCTCCTACACAAATCGGCAATTGTGGACAGAATACTAAATAACACTATTATTCTGACAAGGAACTTCACTCATCTAACAAACTATATCATTAAACCGGAAGCTAATCTGAGAGCCTATACAGAATAACAGAAAACACACAAACACAAATGCCCGTTTCCCTAATTTGTGAACCGATTTCGAGAATTTGTTTCTTTTTTAACTGGTTTCGCTAAAGATATTGAATTTCCCTTGTTTAAGAAGATCATGGCAGGAGCTTGCTGATGGTGGGCTGAACCTTTTTGCTGGTGCGCTGAGATTCTGATCAAGTTCAGGTGTACCAGGGACAACACTGTCCAGAAAAGTCAAATTAGATGTATTAGTGTCGTTTACTGATCTCTCTGTGTCGGAAAGTAACTTAGCTTCTCCATGGAGATCCTCCTCATCCATCCTTGCATTAGACGACTTCTGCTTTCCTTTTTCGTGGCCCTGAACATGATCAATGATGTAATTAGGAACTTTAGATATTCTCATTCAATCTAGTTAACACTTATTCATACAGTTTTACCAAACAGACCTAAATTGTATTCCTAGAAATACCGAGTCTTTTTTCAACCTGTTTGGTAATTAAGCAATGAATTTGTTCGATGAAGAACCGAATATGTAAATAATCCCATAAAGTGGATACTAGAACCTCCTGATGATTGCGTTAAAGAAAAGAACTCACTCTTTGGCATGTATACTATAACATTTATCCAAAATCGAATATTTGTCAGATGCCTAAAACCATTCACAAACTTTTCAACTTAAATAGGATCCCCAAAAAGGTACTGGTTGCAATCTAACGGGACTGAGGGAATACAAACCAGCTCTTGATAACAGAAGTTGCATTATAACAAAGGTTTAATTCATTTAATAGCATGATACTTTACATGCTTAATAATAATGGTAAGGTATTTCAAAATTCTTAGGCATAGCAATATACATAAGTATGTCGCTAAGACTCGTAAAATATGAAAGCATGTTCTGGTTGTATGTTGCTATAATCCGTAATATGGCAAAGAACATCATTACAAAGATACGGAGTAGATTATAAAAAGAACATGAAAAATTGAACCTTTTCTTGAAAAGCGGTTCTTTGGCGTTCTTTGGATCTACAGATTGCATTCCGTATTCCATGGTTGTCCATGGTCCCTTTTGGCCACAATGCTGCAAGCTTCACAATGTAAAGATAAAAAAATTAAATAAGTAAGCATCTATATCTTCTCCTAATCGCAAGAGCAACAAGACACTTTGAATATGCAAGAGTTAGGGACCATGCTTGCAACTATTTCCTAGTATTCCATAAAGGTTCTTTATGTGACCGGGAACATAATTCCTGAGTCCTGACCTCCCAATTACACAGAAGTAAGAGCATAATTCATATATTATAAGCTCCAGCCACAAATTTGTTTACGTAATGATTGTTTGAGGTTTGTACATTGTTAATGCTGGTAAATGGTTAGCTGCATATAGATAGTTTATTCTGCTAATTCAACTGTATAGCAATCGTTAACTGATAATAGGTAGATTGATAATAAATTGTTCCCGATGTCTTTATAATTCTATATTAGTATATACGTTTAGTAAAAGTGAGCGGCATGCCTATTCTCAAGGGACACCTTCGTGCCTCAGTATTCCTAATATGAATGTGCGCAGTTTGGTTTGATTTGTTTGCATAGCAAAATTTAGGCGAAGCCGTTAAGTTCTGTTGAAAATTTCCCAACCATCCTACTAGACTCAGTCAGCCAGTATTGCAAACAAACAAAAAACCTTTTAATTTGGTTGATTCCAGGCCAATATTATGAATGCAGAACAACAAAAGAAAGTGAGGTTTACGTTTGAAGAAAATAAGAAAATAAAAGTAGAATAACACAAAGAACAAAAGCTAGTGAGGTTTAGTTTAAAGCAAAATATAGCATGTCCATAGCGATCACTACAGAAACTAATGGTAATAGTTTAGCCTATGAGTTCTTCTTAGATTGTCTTCTATTGCAAAAAGATTGCAAATGGAGACCATAAACGTATGAGAAGATTTAGAAGTGAACAATGGAGCTAAAAACAGGTAAATACAGAGGGGAATTCACTGGGAAACACTAATGCGACCATTAATCCATTATGCCCTCAAATTCTAAATTTACCATTAAACTTATAAGTGAAATGGTAAAACGGACAGAAGTGTACATTTTACACCATCACTTGATAATTGTAAACATGTTTTTTAAAAGTAAGTTTTAATTCTTAGCAATCTAGACTCTTGAAAAGTTAGATTAGTTTTGAGTAGAGCAGTTTAGTCATTTCACGAATTCCAGGCAGGATCTAGAATAAATAAAAATTATTGCAAACTATCATAACATCTTGTAGCAACAACAACAACAACAACAACAACAAGCATACCCAATCTCGCCGGAGCAGGGTATGGGGAGGTAGGATGTAGACCGTCACACCCCTGCGTGAGTGTAAAGGGACTACTTCCAGAAAGACATCCAGCATGAGTATGTGTAGGTGCATATGTGATTACATCTTTTAGCCATTTTTTAATTCTGTGTTTAACATGTGAATGGATTCGTACTTGATGGTTTCCACTGGTATTTATCCTTTTTAATACCATGGGTTGTGTCAATGCTTACAATTCGTGGGGAAGGTTTGTTTTACATTACTATGTAGACTCAGTCAAATGTAGGGATTTCTATAGAACATCCTAGTATCGCAACTTCTAGATGGAGAAGTACTTTCAATTTCATATGTAAAGGCCTACGAAAGAGAGGCCAAAAAAGGTATGTAACAAAAGTAAGTACCTGAATGTAGAATTTCCGTATTTCTGAGCTTTTAATTTGGTTCATCCCCTGTTACATATAAAATGGAAAACCAAGTATATGTCTATTATTGTGTATAATATAACCAAACAATAATATTAACACTTATAATAGCAATACCTGGACATAAATGTCATAGAAATCACATATTTTATCTTCCATCTCATTGTCCATGCTGTATTTTGCTTTAAAAGGTGCATGCAATCCTAGAGTCTCGCTATTCGATACATCCTGATTCACAAAGTTAAATATTATGTAAAATACCAAACCAAAAGCATAAAGAACAGCAACAGCTGCACTCCACGATATAGTAACAACTAACACATGTAAAAAAGTGAAGTTTCACAAACTTTCATTCCAATAGTTCATGATTAAACAATGAAACCACCATGGCCTGGCCATTTTCAGAAAACACGAATCTTTTTTATTGACCACTTTGGGGGCGTTTTGGAGTGCATAGTGAAAGTGGATATCTAGAATCAGATAATCCATTGTAACAAACAGGATTGCAGTAAAAAAGTATTTGGAAGTGCTTCGGCTGTCTGAAGTTGAAATGACCAGTTGGGTGTTTGGGCGTGCCTTCTGAAAGTGAATTTTTGATAGTTGAGTGTTTAACAAATTCTGTAAGGTTGATGACCAACAAGACATTCTTGCAGAGAAAAAGGAGACATCTTGTGAAACTGGAGTAAAAATGTCTCTAGTTATGTTAAAAGACGGGGTAAATACGTAAATCTATTTTACCCTTAGAAATCAGTTTCGTTGCAGCGGGCATGGAACTCATTATCTCAATGAACCTGTTAATCCAAACTCTATTCACTGACTATTGTAACTTAAAACTCACTGTAATTAGATGACTAGTTCCAAATGCAATGCCAAATACCCCCTTACGGGTGATAAACAGGTTTTATATTTTATGTTCAAGCCCTTACACACACTTGTTGTATTGCACTTGGGGTAAAGACGAGGCCATCTTATCGAAAAGGCTTCATGAGCCCGTCCCGGAAAAGACTTAGTTATAGCTAAGGTTTGGTGAGCCTATGCGAGAGGAGACAGAGAGCATAATCTTTATTTTGCAAATTATTAGTCTTAGTCTCTTCAGGACCTAATATATAAATTTTGAAGATAGTATTTGCATTTATATTTAGATATTTCACATTTTGTTTTCTATTATTTATATTGCAAGATTAGTTTACATATATAAAAGAGCAAATAGGAACCACACCTATACGAGCTAGCCAAGGCTCGAGCCCATAGAAACCATATCATTTTTTATTTGAGAAGTTTCCGTGCATTAAGTAGTCGAGCTCGGAAAAAAAAAATAATAAATAAAAAAAAAAAAAAAAAAAAAAAAATTGAACAAGCATTTCTACCTTTGTTGCCATTGACGGGTTCCTCAATTCGATCATTTCGATAACCTCCTTTTTAAACTCAATAAACCTTGCAGCATCCCCTCCACATGCTGATAGATCAGATGGAACCATATCCCTCAAGCATCTCTATACACACAAACCAGGAGGATGAGCAATCAAAGCCGTACGATAAAATATAGGTGGCAAAAGTAAATTATCACAAGAGGACTAGGTGCCTGAATTAAGTTCATGTGAAAGGTAAAAATTTTCATGGAAAGACCTTTAGTGCTCTTGGCTTCAACCAGTGCCCAAGAATGCTTGTAAGACGTAAAATTATTTCATCTGATATTCTGCCTTGGCTCGAATGCTGAAATTCCCAAAGTAATAAAGAAAGTCATAAAGAAAGGAAAAGATGGTCAAAATCTTTTTCATAGGTCAAAGAACTTCGACATGTCTGCAGACACAACTCCAACAATCATAGAAAAATTGTGCCCTAAAGGCTTACTGTTACAGCAAATACATACCGCTAATCGGGCAACAATTTCAAGCTTCTGCTTGAGTTCACAAGGCAATCTGCTTTTAGTTGCTACTGGATGATCCACATCTTGAATATCACCATGGACTCTTCTTGCTGCAAAGGGAAAACAAAGACCATTTGATCTGGCTCCTTAACATTATTTAAGAGAAATGTTTGACTGTTCACTTCAATAATGACATAAAAGGATAATCATGTTGACCCAAATCTTTATCGTAAGTTTTCGTAATGGCTGACAATGGGGAACTAAAAGTTTTGAAGAAATCCAAAAAAAGCTGCTGTAATTTTTGTGAGATGGATGGGACATTGGTTATTCAGAGGACAGAAGACCTTACAATCTGCAACCATGGTCTCCATCTCCAAGATGGCATTTTCAAGCATTGATCCATGCGTCATACTGTCTGATTCAACCTTAATGTGTGTTGGTAAAGTACTCTGTCAATTGCAAAAATAAAAAAAGAAAAGAAAAAGAAACAATATTAACACCAGTGAGCTTTTTTATTTCAAACAGCATCATTAAGTTATACCCCATTAGCAACATATGTTTAAAGCATTTGACTGATTACAGTTGAAAAGAGGGTCCAACTTAATAACTTATAATCAAAATCTATATATACCCTTATAAGCTACACTAATGATAATATATAGGTTGTGAATCAAACTTCCAATATCAAGAATAGATCGTAATGGTGAAGATGAATAAACAGGATGCCTTTTTAGCTTGTAATTTGCCAAAAATGAAGAAAAAAAAAATACTATAAGATATCACAACATAGAGATTGTTTTACAAATTTATTGAACAGAAGGAGTACTTAACAGCATGAGAAACTTTAGACCTTATTCATACCTTACAAACAACATTTTAAACTTTCCAACTTCATACTAACAAATAGTATCCCTCACATGTGAAAGGCCTGAAGTTTGGCATGCTAAAGAATTAAATTTTAATGGGATGAATAAATCAAGGGGTTTTATGTATGTGCGATAAGAATCAGTTTCTTCAGTGTTTGGGTTGCTTACTTCTGCTTGTGATCATCTGTTATTCAGGATTAATTTGACACTAGCTGCAAGATCGCAATAAAACCGCTTAATAAAGGGTGGACTAAATTAGCCTATTAACATTCTTAAATAATCAGAATTTGTCAACCACTTAACACCATTAATTCATCAAACATGATTATAGCAACTTCAAGGACAGAAGCACATCCTAAAACTATTCCCCTGCACCTTATTTCAAATGCAAATCCAAAAATTGTCTAAGAACCTAGGAAACCAGACGATCATGAATAGAACACAGTTGAGTGTTCGTGTGCTTGTGTGTATGCATTATATATTTATATACTCACTGCTGTCTGCACTGTATAAGGAACATTTAGATCAGGAAGCTCAATTCTTGCATTGTCGAGTGAATGTCCTTCATTGATGTCGCTTGTTAATGTTATGGAATTTACCCTCCCATGTCCCATTTTTTTGTTATTTGTGGCTTCGACAACATTGATCCCTTCCAAGACTTCTGATACACCTGTCCTCTGCTTTTTAGGTTGGCAATAACTAGCAATTAATACCAAAAATCCATGTTAATTAAGGCAACTACACGATAGTTTCAAAGGTAAGTGAAAGATACGACCAATAATGTGATCTCATAACAACGGTATATTTAGATAATAGTCTTTTTAGGAAATACCATTGGTGAAAGTAATTTAGTTTGCAAAAAGACCATTGTCGATAAAAACTGAATGTTTTATTAATTCTACCCAGAAGATCATACTAAAGAGTTCTCAGTATCTCACTTATGCTCGTCTGTCTCTTTCTTAAGAACAATGTTGGAGCATTTGCTTCTTAAACCACGTTCTTTATGAAGCCGATTCTGCAGAAGAAAAAAAAATTCATAGTCAGGATAGCTATTCCTACTACTGCATCCTGAATGACTATTTTAAAAGTGACCAATGAAATCAGTCAAAAGCAATTAAAAAGAACCCCTTTGCAAATAAGAGTTTTAGATGCCATAACTGGTGAAGATAGAATCAGTCCCTTTTGAGAAATAATAAAAAAAAAATAGTTGCTAAAATCTTCGCCCCTATGTCAGCTTTTATTCTAACAGAAGCTAAGGGCATTCTTCATGCCAAATATCTGATCTTAAAGTTGTAACACATTTCACGATCATTATAAAGTATGCCAATATCCAATGGAGCAACATTACAAAAACGATTGGGTGAGTTACTATATACTGGTCTATATGATAACATCATAACATATAATCCACAGTGCAAAGAATGATATATAGCGAAGTAAATCATGTATAATAGTATATCATAGCACATATAGAAGAATGATACGTAGCGATATATTGCTACTCACAACAAAAACTTAACATACACTGCATAAATTTTAATCAGTAAAAAAATAAAGCCAATTAGGTAGGTACTCAATATAAAACTATGGCTGGTGGATACCAGAGAAGCATATATCACAATCAGCATGAAAGCAATAACGCCTTCCATCCCCAAATAAAATTAGTTCGAAGGAGAAAATACAAGCAACGCTGCTGACAATAGGTGAGGTTATTTCTGTTCCACACCTCTTAATTATTTTAGTGATCCTCAAAATCATTACGAGTACAAAACACATTAAAAAGAATTAATAATTTGCATTCAGAAAAGCAGATGGGATAATTTTGTGTTATAATTCTTGTCATAATATATCATTACTTGAATTACCATGTCCTGTATCGAAACCTTGCTGTCTACACGATCCTATCTGAACTCCCAACCATTATTTTTTGTAGATTTGAAGGTTATACTAATGCTAATACAGCAAACTAGGACCACAAAGCGGTTGCGGTGTAGCTTCTTCAATTGCTTATATGTGGAGGAGCTTGGCACAAAAGAGTAAGGGTTTATATGATTACGAGTTTTTTACCTTCCGTTATCAAGTAGGCGAGTCACTTTAGAAATAAGATAAAGAATATAGACAAGTTCCAAAACAAGAATATATAGATTATGTTATCTAAACCGTATAAGACGGCCAACTAGCGAGTTTTATGTTTGATATATCTAACCTACTTTGTTACGAAAACACAAGTAAATCGTTCCATATGTCCCCACTAGCATGCGCTAGTGGTACATAGGTGAGAATCCACAAGCGGGACCTTAGAATCAAACCTAGATGTCACTTTGCTTTGGGGAAGTTGTGATTTACTCCCCCGTGTTAGCCATGGGACCGGTTTACGGGGTGCCCTAGTCGGTGTTTGCCCTCAAATAGTCCCACATTAGTTTGTAAGTAAAACTGGAGAAGTCTTGATATACGTTAATGTACTTGCTCGAATAGGTCCAAAGTTCTATATTGGGCCTTTCTAAGTGATTGAACTACAAAACTCAATGCAATGGTAAGAGTCCACTCGAAATCTATGCAACATAATGAGACATAACATTCCGGACTACGGTCACTTTTCGCACTAATGGTAATTATCTATTTAAAGCTACTATAATATATAAACTAATAAAACAAATCAAGTGTAGTTAACAAGTGAAAAATGGATTAACATTAACACGATTAATAATTTAAGCTTATGTCTAATGTATAATAATAATGGGCCTTCAAAATAATCTAGACCGGTGTACAAGTTTGTACATTCCCTTTCCCCTTTAACAAATTGTCAAAATTATCTTAAATAACTTTGGGTTTAGAAATAGAAGTACATTATGATTGACCAAAATTTAGATGTCATTGGAGGTATCTAGTTGCTAACATGTATATTTCATTGAAGTTCCTTGTTAACAAATAGATATCTCAATTCGGAAACATCTTTCTTATGTTGCATAAAGAGGTCACTAATCACGAAGTGATATATAAAAAGGAGCTTGGAATCTTAGCAAGACCCATGAACTAAGGAATGCAATTTACTTTATCATCATAAGTTCATAACTTACAAAAATGCATTTAAGCACTCAAGAACCAACTGTATGTTCATGAACCGCATGCAATTTTGTACTTTTGTAATTCCAAGATTTCTGATGGTTGAAAATTTTCTTTAAAATCACATTGGCATTGAAAAAACTGGAATTGCGGAACTATGACGGTCACGGAGGAGATTAACAGGATAGACGAATAACAACAGAGAAATAGAGGATATTATAATTTATAAACCCAAAGTTTTACACATATGGTATTAAATGATTATTGTTATGAAGTAACATGGGCGGGACAATAAATTAGAAAATTTGGGAAATCAACAATCTCATACATAATAGCCAACATATCCTTCTCATTACTTCATTATCATCTTCAATATGTGTTGACATAGTTAAAGGGAAGTACTCATAACTCTACTTAGAAACAACTATGCACAAAGAAGTCAAGGAGGTCAACTATGCACAAAGAAGTCAAGGAGTAGTTCGTAAATTAAGTATATAGGCATGACTGTGGATACTCATTATGCTAGATATCATCCCTCTAACTTAAATCCATCCACCTTAATCACAATGTATGTCGAGAGATTTTAGGTGCCAATCGATTTTGGTTTTGGAAGAGAGCAAATTAGTATATGTTTTGAGAGAAATATCCTATGACTAGTGTATTTTTTTAGTTTCTTGTATCTATAGGCTCCCATGAAGCCTTGTTTATCTCAAATACCAATAATTCTCTTCGAGTTAATACTAGAAGTTTTGGTCAATTTTGATTGTGAATAGCCTCAAATTTCAAATACCATAACAAATTCTATAGGAGTTGCAATTTGATATAACCTAAGGCTCTGTGTGTCAATATGACAATGAAGAATATTTCAAGGGGTTATGGTAACGTAGCTTGAAGAGGTCAAAGTAGATGAGATAACATCTCTTTTTGTACAAAAGACATGAATTTATCAAAGTGGTGGTACAACGTTAGGAATGAAAAGATATGAGCTTCATCAAAGTGGTGGTACAACATTAGGAAAGAAAAAGTTAAGACAAAGTACAAAGCATACCATATGAAGCGTGAATAAGTATTGACACCTAAATTTTGATTTGTTACCAATTAGTTGTTTCTAACTTTTCATGAAACATTAAGAAGCATAGCACACGCCTACAACATACGTGACACGTTACATAGATGTGTTAAGACTTGAGAGCATATAGATTATCTATGAAATCAAAAAGCAATTTATCACGCACTTCTTAGAAAAGCTATTTCCTAATAAATACACTAAATGATAACAAATCTAAAAAGTTTAGTAAACCTTACCACCCTTGCCGTGAACCTCAAAATAGCCTACAATTTATAAGTAATATGTAATGTAAGACATTCAAACATAGCTTGCGTTAGGTAAACCAATAGGTTCGTAATTTGTAATAGGTTAACACAACCAATGAAGCCAAACTCTCAAATAGTAACACCCCCAAAGCCGAAAGCATTGGACTACTCGAGCATCCTTCCGGTTTCAACTAAGGATCATGATAAAAGGATACTTGAGTAGTCCATTGTTTTTGGGTTTAGGGGCGTTACAAATGGTATGAGAGCCATAGCTTCTCGGGGTGTGTATAGTTTGTAACAACCCGTCCCACGTCGATAGATTATAAGACATTTGAGCCTCTTATAAGCTTATAGCATTGGCTACTAGAATCCTTCCACTATGGTTTTTAGTTGAAACCAAAAGGATACATGAGTAGTCGCTTTTGGCTTTGAGGTCCTACACAAACACCAAAAGTACCACCAAGAAATGGATTGAAAGGGTCTACATGTGATATCATGAAACAAAGATACTATATTACTTGTCATAAATACGCTACAACCAAGTCATTTAGCAAAAGGTGGGTTCCAAGCTAGCAATGGTATTCTATGTTTAGGCTTTTTGGTAGGTTCCCATCATCCAAAACAAAATTCACAAGGCATGAAGATATCATCTAGGTAGATATCATATGTTGATGTATCAGATAATTAAGAAAAGGTCAACAATCTATGAAAGCTCAAACCATTTTAGGACTCCAGTGGTCCAATGGTCCATTGACAATACCACATTAGAACCATAAAGGAAAGGTTTAACGGCGCAGCGAAACTGGTTACAATGCTCATTTACCATTCCTAGGAGAAAGTTCTAGGTTGCTAACTTCGGTTTTAAGGCTCCCCTGGCTTCTAGTTAATCGTTTGTTTGGAACAATTCTTGGTACCAAGCTACACTCCATCTGTAAGACCAAGAAGCACACAATATTTGTGAAATCATTAATTTTCTTGACCTGGAGTTCCAAGCAAGAAACATCCAGAGATCCGACGGATTAAACCCAACAATAATGTAATATCAGCAAGGTAAAGAAAGCATATATGAACCCCTTAATAGCCATCAACAAACAATAATGAAATATCAGCAACGTAAAGACAGCATATATTTGAACCAATATAACCATCAAATTAATAGAAAAGTGAATATGATACTACTTTCTAGTTTTCTGAATATCTATAAGGAGTTTGTGTGCGGAAATTGATTATTGATCAAACTATAAAATATTACCCAACCATACTTAAATTTAAGCACATGATTATTAGATATTAATCATCATCTGAGTTCAAATCAGTAGGATTCTTATCTCTTCGGCTTTGCAAGGGTTTGGGGGGCACACCATCTACACAAACTTATTCTTATTTATGAAGCTGTAACCTTTACTACTTGCTCCAACTCTTGCCCCTTATATCCAACTTTTAAACGTATTATGTGAAACTTACAAGTTAACTTCTCAAAGCAAAGCCGGTTAATTTGAAAAGTAAACCATGTTTTGAATTCATACTCAACCACTCCCAAGACACATGAGCGACACGGAGCAGTTCTGCGCAGAGGGACTTGATATAGCAAAACAGAAACACAGATTTAAATTCTTAAAGAGAACCCCTCCCCTCGTCCTCCCCTGCCACACGGAGCAGTTCCGTGTTTATTATCAGATGTATCTACTTTGTATCATCGACAGTGTTCAAACCCAAATCCTTGGCATAGAGATACTTAAAAAACTAAACCATCAGCAAGAAGCAAATTTATTCTATCCTCTACATACCATACCAGAAAACTCTAGCAACTTGCTTAAAAAAACACACACACACACAAATGAAAACATTTTTAAGACAATATAACAATATTTGCCCGGGTACCGTCCCTTCACCCAGATTCAATAAACAGACATATAGCGAGTCCTTTAAAGAATCCTACTGATATGAACTCAGGTCATTGCCTTCATTGGGTACTTATATCGCGTACCACTAAATCCCTTGTATTTTTATAGCTAATTCCTAATCAATCAATAAATTTCGATCCTTTTTGCCAATTGTAAGGTCACACTACTATTCCCAACCACCTAAGCTTCCCATTGTATTAGGGTATGCTAAATTCGTTAAAAAATATTACGACCTCAATCCTTCTTAAGAATCCTACTAATTTGAACTCAGATCAGTGCCTACAAGTTCTCAAATTCAAATCTTACTAACCATCAATAACAGGAAACCAAATTTTCATACTTACTAACCAATTACTACATTTCGCCCCGTTTTTCCGCCAAGCATAAACAAATGAATGAATACTTACAGGATCAAATTTGTTACAACCTGGATCCTTTTTAGAATCCTACCTATTTGGACTCAGATTAGTGCCTACGAGTTCTCAAGTTCCAATCTTACTAACCAGCATTGACGGACGGAAACCTATTTTTCAAACACCTAATCTTCTTCTTACTATACATTTAGTACATTATCATATATATAATAATCTTACACTAATAAACCCATAAACCATTTGTTAATTCCAACCCTTTTCCGCCAATTTAAGGCCAAACCGCTATTTCTATTAGGGTGCATGCTAAATTATATCCAGATCAAACAAATGCAGCAATTCCACTAAATCCCTTGAATTTTTATAACTAATTCTTTTTATAACAACTAGTATAAAATCATTAATGAATTAATAAATTCCGCTCCTTTTCGCCAATCGTAAGGTCACACTAGTATTCCCAACCCACTAACGCTTCCCATTATATCAGCGCATACTAAATTTGTTAAAAATCATTACAACCTCAATCCCTTTTAGTAATCCTACCCATTTGACCTCACATCAGCGCCTACGGGTTCTAAAGTTCAAATACCTATTTTTCATAGACCTTACTAATAAAACCCATAAACCAATTAATACATTTCGCCCTGTTTTCCGCCAATTTAAGGCCACACTCGTATAAATAAATGAATGAATGACGGTAATACTTACTGGATCAAATTTGTTAGAAACCATTACACCCTCAACCCTTTTAAGAATCCTACTAATTCGAACTCACATCAACGCCTACGAGTTCTCAAGACCAAATCTTACTCACCGTCATTAACGGGAAACCTACATTTCATTCCTTTTCGTCAATTTAAGGCCACACCAGTATTCCTAAGTCCTAACTCATCCCTTTTAACAACTAGCATTAATCCATTAATCAGTTAATAAATTCCGCTCCTTTTCGCCAATCCTAAGGTCACACTACGATTCCCAACCCACTGACGCTTCCCATTATATTACAGCATACTAACTCATCCTATTAGGCATCATACTAAATTATATCCAAATCAAACAAATTTACAAAAATGCAGCAATTCAAGATAATAAAAAAGATGAACAAATACTTACGGGGTGGTGCGGCGAAGGCGGGGGATCATCAACAGGAAGTCCAGAATCATGAAGAAGCTGAGTCCAAGAAACAATAGTAGTCTCGCCTTCTTTCAACTCAATCTCAAATCTTTTCCTGTCATTCTGAACTCCAGCACATGGTAAACTTAATTCTTCCACCATCAAACGCCCATTACCATTACCACCAGCTTTCTTGTTGCTTTCAGTTTTTGACATTTTTTTTTTTTTTTTTTTTTAATAAAAAAAGATTTGTGGGTTTTTTGAATGGTAGCTAATAGTAGTAACACATTAAGTTAAAAAGATGAAATGGGTTTTGTGATTGGGATTTTGAGTTTGAGTTTGAGATGGGTTTTTTTTTTGGAAGAATGGCGTTGAGTTGCAGTATGAATGTAGGTAGGGGTGTTTGGTAGTAACTTGTGTTACATTATCAAACTTACAAGCGAAAACACATAGGATCAGCCCATGGCTTATTTGATTGTAGGTAGGGGTGTTTGGTAGGGGTGTTTGGTAGTAACTTGTGTTACATATAAGTACCTCGAATTTTAAGGGAGTGTTTGTTTCAGCTTATGGCTTATTTGATTTTGGGCTTATATTTCATAAGCTCATATTTTGTGGCTTATTTTTTACTCTTATATATGTTTCTTACGTTATAATAAGCTTATATAAGCTGAAAAGTTTCAAAATAAGCCACATAAAATGAGGTTTTGAAACATAAGCCCATAACTAAATAAGTCATAAGCCGTAACAAACACCGCTAGCAAATTGGAATCACTACTACCCAATAGTAAATTAACTCCATGATTTTTTACATTTTAATGTATGTTAAAACATCAATTTATTAAGGCCTAATGTAATATATATATATATATATATATATATATATATATATATATATATATATATATATATATATATATATATATATATATATATATATATATACACACACATTATATATAACAGGAGGCGTATGACGTCATTAATGCCACCTCAATGCCACCTAATCAATTTAAATGCCACCTCAATGCCACATAATCATAAACTATGCCAAATCTATAACTAAAATTCAGATTAAATTAGTGTAAAAATGAAGTTTATAGGATTCGAACCTTTGTTCTAGGCAATGTTGACAAACTTAATAACCACTAGACCAACCCATCTTTTGATTTATATCTTGCAAGTCCATATCTATAAACGTTAACTTTAACTAATATCTTAGGGTTAAATTTGTTTAATTAAAAAGAACAAAAAAACCTAAACACGCCTGTCATTCATACTTACGTAATAGATCTCTCTTTCTTCCAGGGTTTTAACAATGATTCAAATGGACAAGATCATTCGGTATATATATTCTTTTCAAATCCTTAGTTACAACTTTTTATTATGATTTTATATAACAAAAGTTCAAATATGATTTAAAACCCTAAATTGTTTTCATCCTCAGCAAAAACTTAGACCTGAAAGTGATGGTTGTAATGTGACTTCACAAGGTACCTGTTCGTTTTTCTTATTTATTTGATTTTTTTGTTCCTTTTTTCAACCAAGTCTTTCACAAGCAATGATTATTCGCAGGATTGGCGGGTGTTATTCGTGGTGATCAACCAACCTGTTGTTCTTATGTTCCCGGGACAACAAGTGTCGCTCAAAACAGATACACAAGGTTTATCAAGGGGTGTTTGTTTGATGTTTCGGGTCATGGTGAGAAGGAGTCGCGTTGCCTGTTATCATGTTGTTTTTAAATTTAAAAAACAAATTGATGCTATTAAACTCTATTCTGTCAAAAAAAATTAAATGTAATTTCTTTTTCTTTTATTGCATGTATATATTTGCAGGGTTTCTTTTTGTTGTTGTTAAGTTACTTATGATTGATCTTTTATTTTTGTTACAGTCTCATCCGCAGACTGTCGTGGGCGTATGTGGAATGGGTGAAAGATTTCTTTTTCCTTTGATTAAGGCTACTAGAGATCTTCGAATAATCATGAATGCCATTATTTATGGTTAGATTCTTCAATTCATTATTGAGTGAGACGTAGTTTGTGACTCTTTGTATGATGTATGTATAATGATCATGTTTATTGTTGTTACTCGGATGTAAGAATAGGCGGTGATTTGATGTTATCATAGGCGATTTCGTATGCTCATTGTAGTTTGCTGATTAGCCTAGAGTCACATATGCAAAAAAGGATTGTTGTTTTTGTGGGAGGGTATGTATGTCTATTTATATATGCAATATATTAATTAACTAATGCAACTTTTTACTTATTTAATCTAAAACATGTAATGATAAAGATAGCTTGAGACACTCTTTGGGTATCACCAATAATCTTGCAATTTTATTCTTTATTGCAAGAAAAGATGTATACTAATCACAACTCAGCAAAAACTTAGACCTGAAGTGATGGTCGTAACGTGACTTCACAAGGTACCTGATGTCCTTTCGTTTTTCTTATTTATTTGATTTTTTTCCCTTTTTTCAACCATGTTTTTCACAAGTAATGATAATTCGCAGGATATGGTGCAAAAAAATGGTCGAAGGTGCCAAGGCTGGAAAATTGGTCCCTAAGTCCGTATTGAAGAATCAAAAAAGAAGCGACGAATGGGATTTGGTGAAGAAGCAAGAAGAGTTTTTGAAGAAGAAGAATGCGGCTAACAAGAAGTTGATTTTTAACAGGGCTAAGCAATACACCAACGAGTATGAGGATCAGGTGTGCGTTATGTTTTGCAGCCTGTCATTCTGAACTCCATCACATGGTAAACTTAATTCTTCCACCATCAAACGCCCATTACCATTACCAGCAGCTTTCTTGTTGCTTTCAGTTTTTGACATTTTTTTTTTTTTTTTTTTTTATTTTTTTTTTTATAAAAAAGATTTGTGGGTTTTTTGAATGGTAGCTAATAGTAGTAACACATTAAGTTAAAAAGATGAAATGGGTTTTGTGATTGGGATTTTGAGTTTGAGTTTGAGATGGGTTTTTTTTTTGGAAGAATGGCGTTGAGTTGCAGTATGAATGTAGGTAGGGGTGTTTGGTAGTAACTTGTGTTACATTATCAAACTTACAAGCGAAAACACATAGGATCGGTCAAACCTTGACCAGGACCGACCGAGACCCACTTAGCCCAAAATCACATACCTAGATTCGGTCCGGTTCAGTTCTTCGGTCGGTCTGGTCCGAGAAGGCAAAATAATCGGTTGTACGTAAGATCGGACCAGACCGAACAGGACCTAAGACCGAACATGAGGTAAAGTGTAGACCAAGGACCGGACCAAAATAGGTTTGGTCCGGTTCGGGCCGGTTTCTCGATTGGGTCCAGTCCGCAATCCGTTTTGCTCACCATACATATAAGTACCTCGAATTTTAAGGGAGTGTTTGTTTCAGCTTATGGCTTATTTGATTTTGGGCTTATATTTCATAAGCTCATATTTTGTGGCTTATTTTTTACTCTTATATATGTTTCTTACGTTATAATAAGCTTATATAAGCTGAAAAGTTTCAAAATAAGCCACATAAAATGAGGTTTTGAAACATAAGCCCATAACTAAATAAGTCATAAGCCGTAACAAACACCCCTAGCAAATTGGAATCACTACTGCCCAATAGTAAATTAACTCTATGATTTTTTACATTTTAATGTATGTTAAAACATCAATTTATTAAGGCCTAATGTAATATATATATATATATATATATATATATATATATATATATATATATATATATATATATATATATATATATATATATATATATATATATATATATATATATATAATTTATATTACATTAGGCCTTATATATATATATATATATATATATATATATATATATATATATATATATATAATATATATATATTCTTCTTTTAATTAACATTATATTATATTTAGTTATTGAGAACAAATATATATTCGAAATAATACTTTATAAAAAGTGAATTTACCGTGCTAATTTTGATATATAAATATCCATATTATATACTTAAGTGTTTATTTCAATGATTTTGAGACCATAACAATTTAACAACTTATTTTTTCATATAAGTATGTTAGATTGAAAATTATAAAAACTCATGTATAGCCAGTTATAAGTTGACCTAAAAAAAAAAACTAAAACAAATATTTAATAATATAATATAAAGATATATTAAGAGTATTGCTTAAAAAAATATTTTAGAAATAGATACTACATATATATTTTTGATATTCTAAATAATCAATTAATATGATTTTATATAAGAATCGTGGCATATTTAGAAGAAAAAAAAAAAAGGGGGGGGGGAAAAAAAAAAAAAAAAAAGGTTCAAAGTACTATTCTGCACCCTTAAAAGTTGAAGGTACTAGATATTCCAGTTTACCAAGTTCGAGGTACTAATATGTGTTTTGGCTTATAATATATACAAAGACAAATTATCTAAAGATCTAATTTCAAATACTGAACGAATATGGGCTATTTATTTTTAATCAAATTAAAAAAACTCACTTTAATCCTTTTAAAAAAAAGTAAATACCTCACAAATTATCTAAAAAAATTTGTTGTTAGCTAATATTTTAAGGGTTAAATCTATAAATTAGAAACGAACTTACCAACTTTTACATTAGTTAGAAACATGGTCGAAAATGTTCTCATATTTGTATTGAAACTTATTGTTTTGTGTAAATATTTCAAAGATGACGACTTGTTACTTGCTACATCAACAAAGTTAACGGCTAAACAAATTATATACTTACATGTATTTTTTAATTCTTTTTTGTTGAGTATGATTTGACAACTAATCCTATTAGTTAACCTTACCCACTTACTTACACCATTTACGTTTCACCCAAATCACAATTAGTTAACCCTAGTTTTTTTCCCCCAAATCACTTCACAACCTAGATTTAATCCCACATTTCGTCTGTTAAATCAATGGTGAAAGGTTAGTAGCTTATCAACATTGTTTTAATTATTATCAATATTGTGTAATCATTTGTCAAATCGTATATTCTTAACATTGATTAGTATGGATTCATTTTAAGGTCTGGAAATCGTGACGGGAACTACACCTTCTCTAAATGATAATAATTTGAAAATATTCTTACTTTTGGAAATCGTATATTGTTAGTTTTGGAAATTGTCATTGTATAAAAGTTAGAGAATGGTTTCATTGTAAGGTCTGAAAAATGTCAAGAATTATATGACAATTTAACACTAATCTAAGGCACTTGATTACATTTGTGTTAGACTAAGAATATAGAACTAATCTCCTTACCACAACAATCCACTCCACATTGTTTGGGTATAGAAAACCTATCTTTAGAGTTTTGATGTGATCAAATAATTGCTAGGTTTATGCATCATTTATCCCATATATATTGCTCATTTAATATGATTTTATATAAGAATCGTGGCTTAATCGTTTACTTTTTTGATTCTTAGTATATTTGGAGCAAAAATGGAAGAAAAAATAAGAAGCAAAAAATGGCATTATTTGAAGCTAAAATGAAGAAATCAAAGAAGTATGTTGTTTAGACTTCCAATACAGCGTATCAAAGCAAATTAGATACGTCGTATCTCTATACTTAGAAGAATTTCGAGACCTTGCCTGACTTTCAAGAATACGGCATATCCACATCTGGATATACGCCATATATGAAACCTGTCAATATTGAATAAGTGAAGTCAAATTGAAGAATACGGCGTATCAAGACATGGAGATACGCCATATAAGGAAGATTAGCCTATAAAGACCCCAAGACGGGAAAGTGATCAATACGGCGTATCCATTTCCACTAGTACTCCATATACAATGGCGGCTACTTATTATTTCAAAATATTTTATGAGTAGAGCCCACGCAGAATACCTCCGATACATAAGGCACATTTACTTATTTGTGGGTCCACCATTACTGTTGCGTGATGATGGCATAGGTGGCGATGGCGGAAGACCTATTAACAACAAAATGATTATGATTATAAGCAAGAAAAAATTCAGTTTAACTTTCGAGGTCAAATGAATTGATCCTAGAAGTATGATAGATGAGACAGTTTTGACCCATTTACTTATTTGTGGGTCGAGTTGGGTAGATGAGACTTAAAAAGACTATTTCAACCACTCCCACCCGTGAATAATTGTTGAAAAGGCCGGTTTCAACCTGAACATGTTACCATGTTAGTTTCGACCCATTTACATATTAATGAGTTTGGGTTGTATTTTTTACATTCTGGAAAACTGTATGAAAAAAAATATCCAATAACAGAAACGGGTTAAATGGATAATGAAGTGTATTAGGGTCAACCCGGTCGTTTCTACCGGTACTGAAAAAAGGCTCGTTTTAAACTGTTGCCCAAACCCTCCCGACACGGCCATTAACTCGATCTCTTAGTATAAAGGTACCTGGATACTTCACGAACAAAACTTCATATTCGCCAAAAAGAGAGTTCTTAATAGGCACTTGTTTCAGCCATAATCTTTGAGTAGTTACATACACGGTGAAGTTTTCAAATTTTTCATCAAGGGGTAGCAAGTTAATCATAACGACTGTCTTTTCTAAATCTTGGTTTTCTTCATTTGCTCCCATAATTCGAACTTGACTTGATTTCATGAAAAGTCCAGTAGCCATTTCAAAGGCCAACTTGCATTGGCAAAACACACTTGCATAGTGTACCAGGTGGGGTGTTCGTTAACGACTCCACACACATTATGTAAAAGTCAAATTGTATGGATTTGCTGAAAGTTGGCGATAAAAAAAAAGTGCACGAATCTTGGTGTCTCTAACTATTCATAAGGTATCTAATTTCTCCTTGTTGTGGTTAATGAAAACGATAGAGGTGGCAACATGGGCTGGTCTATTGGGTTTAGCAACATGGTACGGGTCCAATTGGTTTGCCAGAAACAACTTTGGTGCAAAATTTCATTAAATCTTATTATAAATAATCGGTGTGACACGTATGACAATAAAATACATATTCTTATCAACCAATGTCATTGCTTTGGACCCGTTTTCTTTAGCTAACTTTTTTTATTGTACTCGTTTGACCCGTTAAAGATTAAAAATATCCCACATTGACTCATTCATACATAACTGGGTCAGAATTTCCACGGCTATAAAACTATATGGGAATGTATTTTTAAGATAAACTATAGATGGCAAAGAAGACCCTTGTTTTGCACTAGTGAAACTTGTGACCACTTGTTTTGTATTAGTGATTAAAAAATTGCTATTATTCTCTAGGGATTTTCTTTTATTAGATTATTTCGTCTCCGGTCTATGCCATCTTTTTTTAAAAAAAAATTAACATATTTAAAAATTGCTAAATAATCAATTTTGATGTTATATGACAAGTATACTTGGTGAAAATAGCAGGTCGCAATTTTGTTTTATAAAAGTGTGCGGTAAGTTAGTTGCAATGAAATTTTAGTGTGCAAGAAAAGATATTAAATGTTAAACCTGAGAAAAAGTTTGTAAAGAATGCTCAATTGAAAAGTGAAACTTGTGATTCTCGGTTCCTAAAAAATGCCAAAACAACAAGTAAATACTTCAAGAAAGATTTACACGAGTAAATCATTTTTAAAATTGTCATCTAATTAAGCGATCACTTGAATATGAAATTGCAATTGGTGATGTCATAAATAGATATATATTTCTTGATTACCATACGGATTGCTACATTAGAGGAAAATAAACAAAGGGTGCTACTATAAGCACGGGGTCTACCCCCGTGTCTGCAAACCCAATTAGATACAAGTTGAGTAGGTAGTGTCAGAAGTCCCATGTGCATTTGTTTTTTTTTTTTTGAAAGGTTGTGTGTGTGTGCATTTGTTTATTAGCTTTTCATGTACATGATTCATACTATACATTGTTTTTAAATTTGTCGTTGGTAATAACTATAGGTGGTTTATTACTAACGTGTATATATAATTTAAATTTGGGATAATTACCAAAATAGCCCAAACACAAATGGGCGGTTCCCTATCTAACCCGAAATCCGAAAATAATTGTGTTGCCCAGGGCAACCGGCATTTTTTGGGGCAACCGAAGGATTTCCAGTGTATTTTTTGGGCAACAATCGCCCTTTTTTGGGCAACTGGGGGCATTGCCCAGGGCAACCGGGGTAGAAATATCCCATTTGGGTTTTGGGCTATTTTAGTAATTATCCCTTTAAATTTTAAAATGAAAGTTGTGTAGGTTATATATCGTATACGTGCCTGAGTGAGGTTTACTTTAGGTCTCGTTTATAGATCAAACTTTCAAAATAAAATATGAGATTTATCACTCTTTAATCTTGGGTGTATAAAAAATTGAGTTATGTAAAAATAAATAGTATCTTGCGTGTCGAAATTAGATTTAAAAGACGCCAAGTAAATGAGATTTGAGTCAAAGGGAATAAAAGAAAGAGAATGAAATTGGGTTGAAATTTTATATAGGCTTGAATAGTAATAGGCCAAAAATATAATTAAGGGTCCGTTTGGTGATTATTGACTATATTCTTGTATTGTTTAAATTAACAATGCATTACTTATTTATGTTTATGTTGTAAATAACTGTTTGTATCATTTGAATTAATTATTTGGCCAGGTGGAACAAAATAATCCTTACATGTGTCGTTGTAAGAACGGATTCATTATAGAGAGGATATCCCGTAAAGAACGTAGTTATGGTCAACCGTATTACGCATGTCCTCTTTCAGTGGTAAGTAATCATATGTTTGCTTAATTATGTAAATTATTTGTTTGTTAATAAGATTGACCAGCTTGAAGCAAGAAACAAGTTGTTGATGAATTTATATTTCGAAAAAAAAATTAATGTTGTTGTTTAATTGAATAATAACAGTTGTTGTTGTAGTTGTTTAATGTGGTAATGTTTAACGTGTTATTGTTGTTATTGTTAATTAAATAAAAACACGTTAAACGTTATTATTCAATTAAACATTATACAAACAAAATAAATTATACAAAACATTACACACAAAAAAAAAAAAAAAAAAAAAAACAAAACAAAAAAAAAAAAGTCAAAGATACCAACAAGAAACTAAAGCAATTAGCTAGAAACAAAAAACATGAAAAAAAGTGGGGCCACTTTGGTACCATAAAAAAAAAAGTTGTAAAAAAGTATTTTGTAAAAAAAATAAAAGTTTTAAGAAATAAATTTTTTTTTTGTAAAAAAATAAAAGTGTAAAAAAAATACAAACACAAACTAAATTACAAAATACAAAATACAAAAAGCAAAAAACAAAAAAAAAATTTAGAAAAAAAATTAATTTCGAAAAAAAAATAATTTTTCTAAAAAATTTAGATTTCGAAAAAAAAGTAATTTCGAAAAAAATTAATTTCGAGGTACATGACAAAAATTAAATGCAAAAGTAAATATTTACTTTTTCTAACCCATAAGAATTAAATGCTTTGTAGTAGAAGTTGTTATTTTTAAATAATGTGTTAATGTTGTTTAATTGAATAATAACAGTTGTTGTTGTAGTTGTTTAATGTGGTAATGTTTAACGTGCTTTTGTAACTGCTGTTAATTAAATAAAAACACATTAAACGTTAATATTCAATTAAACAATACACAAAACATTATACAAAACATTAAAATTAAAAAAAAAAAAAAAAAAAAAAAAAAAAAAAAAAAAGCAACAACAATAAAACGACAAAACAATAAAATAATGCAAAAAGTACACCCTAAAAATTGTAGACCCCGTTTGAATAAAATTGTAAGCCCCGTCGATATAACTCAACCCTACATTAGAGGGAAAATAAACAAAAACACACACGTAAAATTAGATCTAGATTTAGAAAAAAAATATCTTTTTGATTCAACTAGATTACAACCACATAATAAAATTAGATCTAGATCTAGAAAAAACATCTTTTCTATTCAACTAGATTACAACCACATAATAAAAATTAGATCTAGATCTAGAAAAATATAAATAAAATAAGAGATAGGCTGTGGTGTTTTCGTGAAGGTGGAAGTCAAAGGTGGAGGTCGGCCGTCATTAGTGGTTTTGGAAATTTATTTTAGAAAACATTAAAAGTTTTATGCTCCAATTAGAAGAAAGCACTCATATACCTCTTATATATGTTTCTTATGTTATAATAAGCTTATATAAGCTGAAAAGTTTCAAAATAAGCCACATAAAATGAGGTTTTGAAACATAAGCCCACAACCAAATAAGTTATAAACCGAAACAAATACCCCTAGCAAATTTCTACTACTCATTTATTAAGGGTAATATGAATTATTTGTAATTAAATTTAGGATAATATCTATAACATATGTTAGGTCCTAGATTTAGCTTAACACAAGATATTTAATGCATATAACAATAAGTGAACGAGAGATATAGAGAGATAATAGATGAAGAGAAAGGATGATTTATTCCATACGATATAGCATCAAAGGTTCGGTACAATATAGAATAAAACCAACAAGTATAATGACTACATGAGCTTAGTATTTATAACACTTTGCCTCATTCCTTCTAGAAAGCTAGCTCAACCTCACGGCCCATGGACTCCTAATAGGCCGTGGGTATTGTTTCTAACTTAGAGTCCATAAACTTAAGCAACCTTTTACAATAAAATGACAAAGACTTGGAATAATATAAAACGTGTTCCCAGCAATCTCCCCCTAAGGATTAGTCATCTAGGTTGCTTGACGTCATCTTTGCTTCTTTGGCTTCGATGTCTTTAGAATCTTTGTTCTTTGTTCTTGTTGTGATGTGATATGATAATGACTTGATCTGCCTTCCACCGACGTTCTTTAGTCACGATGTCTTTACGTCTTTTCCACCATGCTCATATGTCTTTTGACTTTTGTTCTTCATATATCAAGTAGTTCTCACTTCATAAGCTTCAATCTTTGACTTGTGAAAGTTTGTTATGCTTGATCTTTTGACTTTTCTTTGACTTCTTTGAACTTTTGTTATCTCTTAGTCTTCGTGAGAACTTTTCTTCGGGATATGAGCATGATGGAAATGGTGGTGGTGGAACTCCTGGTCTCCATGATTACCTGCAATGTAAACAGTTAGCAATAAATCATCCGGCACTTACAGATTCGGACTTCGAGATCGTCAACAGCATAGTGTGAAGACTTTCTCTAATCCTAGCCAAGGCCGTTCCTGAACCAGATGCCCCCGAAAGAGCTAACTCAGACACACCGAAGTGTATCAACGATTCAGGTGAGCCGCTGAAGTATACCGAAGTATCACTTCACGACTGTAGACCGTTTGGAGTTACCATAAACACTAAGCGTAATCCACAAGGGATTACCGAAGTGACCTGCTGTCAGGGCTGTTTAATGTTGACCCTGGCAGGATTTCCATTCAATCACTGAGAATCACAATTTGTGAATTCCCTCATGAATGTTCTCGGCAGATTACTAAGATCTGCGTATGACTCTTATTTACAACTGGTGTTTTTTTTGTTGAATAACTAGTGTAGAAATGTTAAGTGTTCCTATGAGATCTTTTATGTATCTCGTGGCTCTAAACTCGATTAAGTGCTTATTGGTTTTTAGTCGTCGGAGGCATGGAGCAGATTGCCTCCTTTTCAATATCAACACATCTCGGAATGAGAGGTCGATAGATAATGAAGGGTTCTCCGTGAGAAATGAAACAATTGTCTTTTGAGAGACACCTGAGTGGCAAGAAGGTTTAGTGCAGTGCGTCACTGGGTCCATGACGACTTAATCTTCAATACCAGTGTCACCTTAGTGACAACTAGTAGCATATGAGTTGAACCCGGTTTCTGCCCTAAGGTTGAACAAGTGGAGGGCTATTTCTTTTCACCCTTTTCTTTACTTTTCTTTTTCATTCTTCAACCCATTCTTTCCCCTTTCATTTCTTTACTCCTTTTTTCATCATACCTAGGACTTTTCTAGTACTAAACTATTGGTATTGTCCTTGGGTAGATCCCTCCGGCTCTGGCGGATCATAGGACGATTTCCTAACCTTAGTCACCTTATATCTCCATGACTAACCTATGTTTGCCATAAAACCAATCTTTTTGAAAATCTCTCAAAGTGCTTATGAGTGTAAAACTTATATTGTTTACACTTTGAGAGTTTTGCATTTTTCAGAAATACTCCCCCTTAACATGTGCTCATAAGTGTTTAAAGTAAATTTGCACATGTCGGGTAGAGTCAACACTTTTAGAATTGATTGATTTTCAATGAATATGACCTTTGCGAGACACGTTTACATCACTTGTTAAACTAGCTTGAAATTATTACCCGTCCCGGCCATATTCAAAGAATAATCTCTCGAAATTGGTACATTCTACTCAGAAAAGTCCTTTGCGAGACACGTTTACATCACTGGATAAACCAGCTTGAAATTATTACCCGTCCAGGACATGTCTTTTTGATTACTGACCTTTGATATCATCAATTCGAGGGTACAATCTGAGTCGAGCTCATACGAGATTTTAACTTTGAATTACCATATTTTAATCACATATTCATTCCCCCCTCAAAAATAGCATATTCATGTTGTTTTTGTTAAACTTTTGATTAAAATATGCTTTTTGAGGTTTACGGGAAGAATTTCAAGAACTATTTGTGTTTTTGAACAACGATTTGTGTTTCAAGTACTCCCCCTTAATAAGGGCGTACTTGTTCTTTTGAGCAGAATTTTGAAAAACTTAGAAAATTTTGGTTAATTCTGCTCAAAAGTAAGAAGCTTTCACTCCTTAGTTTAGGATTGAGGCACTGAAGCGTACCTCAGGGTCCTTTCTTTACAAGAACGGGTTGTGCACTATTATGTGTGCACAAGCCATTATGAACAATCACACAAGCAATAATTATCAATCAAAGAATATATTCAACTCTTACATCATTCTGAACTTCTGAATGCAGTGTAAACTGGATTAGGTCTTTGGAAGTTTCTGATCGGAAATGATGGCCTCCCTCCAACATAACTCTCTAGCCGCCTCATCTGATCTCTGTGAAACAGCCTTCTCTCGATCTTTAGAATGAACTGACAAACTTCTCTTAACTGAGAAGCTGTCCACCTGCTTGTCTTGTACAACTCTCGATCACGTACTCGGATTACTAACCCATCACGAACCTTCTTTAGCGTGTGATCGCAGAACTTATGAACTTCCTTGTACCCCATGAAGCAATTGATCGTAAGATCGCTCTTGTAAACGAACCTGAAGGTTGGTTCCTTCTTCATGGTGTACTGGGGCTCATTGTTGATTCCAGGAAGTGATAGAACTGGTGCGGTTAGATTCAACTTCTTTTGGTAGCTCTCGACCCCAAGTTGCAGATCTTCTACACGTTCTTGGATGATCTTTCTTCTAATGAAGTGTAGTATGGAAGTGCTGAATGCGTATTGTAGATCAGTCGAGAAGTGTTGCATCTTCCTTGAACCTTGATAAGATACATGTCTTCAAGGTCATTGATGTTCAAATCTGGGAGATCTGCTTCTGAGAACGTGTAGATCTGTTGATCGTGTCTTCTAACTTTGATTTCTGTCAAGAAGGTGTAGTCATATATCTTTTCACCCTCTAGACTGACTACAGCAAGAATCCTTAGGTCACTCATCACGGGAGTAGAAGACTTCTTTGTGAGTTTACTCTTGTACCATGTCTTCCTCTTCTCAAACCAATGATAAATGCCTAGTTGCGCATCTTGGTCATACTGAACTTTCTTTGAAATGAAGAGTCTAGTAGCAGTTTC
Source organism: Artemisia tridentata subsp. tridentata (assembly GCA_021014915.2). Taxonomy (NCBI): domain Eukaryota; kingdom Viridiplantae; phylum Streptophyta; class Magnoliopsida; order Asterales; family Asteraceae; genus Artemisia; species Artemisia tridentata. The sequence continues at coordinate 21,099,053 of CP139501.1, read as the reverse complement.
CTCGATGGCTGGTTGTGTGTAGCTTGCTGCAGGGATCAAAGTTATGGAGGTTGCGTATTTTGGTTGACATTTGATACCATGCACGAGTAGTTCAAGATCGTTGTTGAAGAAGAATTGATAAGGAATAGCAGGTTGATCGGAGACTCTTATCACTGGCAACGGCTTCGTCCAATCCGTGATATATGGTTGGTTGGTTTTAGAAGTGCTTCCAACCATTACCACATCTGGATTGGTCCAGCTGAACTCACTGGACATTGCTCGGGCAATGTTCTCCAGATGATATTCGAGCTCAGCTGCACTGGACGACCTATCCTTGAGCAAATTGAATGCATCGTTCTTGATGCGACGAAGTTCTCCTTTGGTCATCTTCTTGATATGTGTGAACTCAAACGTACTACCTTCGATCATTGAATTTCGTCCATCTAAGGTTGAGCACTTGCAAGCTGATCAAACCATTCATTTCCCTGAGTCGTATCTTCATCTAGCCAGGAGACCACAGTTGGTCTTTTGGAAGTCTTCTTGCCAGATTTAGATGATGTAGCTTTGGTCTTTGGAGGTGAATCTGGTTGATCATAGTGTTGTTGAAATTCCATTTCCTCAGTTTCAGTGTGCTCGAACTGATGCTCCATTGATGTAGGTCCTGATCCTGAAGCCTTAGGTGGTTGAGTGGCTGTTGTTGCTGAGGGACTGACTGGTTCTTTAAGTTGTGAACCAGATCCGCTGACACCCTTTTGTTTCTTGGCTTGGGTGTTTAGTGTAAGATCCTACAAAAATCCGTCATGATAATCTTTGTTAATTAATAATACCTTTGACTTATCATTTAACAAAGCCCATTTTTATGGAGAAATTTAAAATTTTCTTTAATATACTATACTCACGACCAACATAAGATTTGGATAAGCCTACATATTTTATATGAACTATTTTCACTTTATTATTTTATATTTTACATTAAACTCTTTACGCAATACGAATACTCAAACCTATTAAATTTTATTAACGTATACACTCTCCGTTAAACTTATTTCATGTCTAATATTATTAATTGAAGTATATTAATAAACTTTGACATTTTTATAAACTTTATATTTTTACGTTATCCAGTTTTAAGTTTTGTTACTTAAGGATTCAACGTTAGTAATTACCGGGATCAAACTACAGATTAAACTATTAACGTGTGAGTATAAAACATATACGTACCCTTAATTTCAACCAAATATTAATGTATGAAGGAGAATTGTACATGTTAGCTAACAAGGATACATGAGATGTGGAGACAGGAAATTCACACAACCAAAGTCACAACTATCTATATAAGTTTCCCTCTCATTTTGATGAACATATAGAAAAAGAAAAACAGATAATTCAGACTCTTCCTCTCCCTAGTGTCTTCATCGACACCACCACACCACAGCCACCTCCACATCTCCTCACCACCTACTCCCATCCCACACCACCACTGCCGCCGCCTTTTTCTGTGTTGAATCGAGTCAAGAGTAGATCGAAGGCTTTGCTTGGTTCGAGATAATCACCACAGCCGACACCGTCTCATCATCCCCATCTCTATCCCTCCCTCGTTTCCATGGTATGCCAAACATATCATATCAATCTTGTTATTTTATTCTATTAAAAGCCGTATACGAAATAATCATTATTTGTTTTCGTGAATTAAAACTGGGATTAAAAATGTTTTAAAAACCTAATCGTGTGGTAAGAATCGTTTGTAAAAGGGGTGATTGTTTGAGCTGGTTATATACGGGTCGGGTCATACCCGTTCGGGTCGGATCAGACCCGACTGACCACGGGTCTTGTTGGGTCTTGATTATGATTTGTTGATGTTATTGCTGTTTTGAATTAAACTGAGTAAGGTTACGAGTGGTTATAGGGTCACGTGTTTGTGTTTGGATTTGCTGATATTAAGCTTATGTGTTGTGGTTGTTTGTTGTTGTGTCAAACCACCCAAATAGGGCGTCTGTTTGTTACCTGCTGTCGCAGCCAACCCGCAAGGGGTGTTTGTTTGATGTCGGCTCAAAAAGACAACCACAAGGGTGGTTTTGGTTTGGTTCTCAGATTCAAGAGAAAAACCACCCAAGAGGGTGTTTGTTGTTTAAACTTATATTTTTGGTACTGCTTACTTAACCACTTATTGATGTTAACTGCTTATCAGCTTATACTCACACTATTGAACTTATTAAACTTGTTAAATTTGTTGAACAACTTAAACTTGCTAAACCTGTTAAACTGCTAAACTTACTATCCTGCATATCCTTGGCATATATTTTTTTAGTTTTATCATTGGGCTTGAGTTTTGGTATGTTATAATTGGGCCAAGTTCAAAATATGGTTACATTGGGTTATAAAGCCCATAGGAGCATTTGGTTTATTTCGGTTATGGGCCAAAGATTATTATTTGGCCAACTTACAGCACTTAACGGACTAAACATATTATGATGGACCATTTATATAATAGTTATAGACTTGACATACTAGATTTAACGAATTCATAATAGACTTACTATTACATTTGGACATGTGACTCATATCGGACTTATGACAGACTACATGCTTTGGACTTGATATTTTTGACATATTAGAGTATTAGACTATTGGACTAAAATTTTAGACTTAACGGACTATTATTTGACTGTGAAGCTAGAAAATTATTAAATATACTTTCTATCTTTTATATTACTTAAACTTATCTAAACAAATCATTTATCATTAAAACGTATTTAATTAATGAATCATATCAAACTTTTATTTATACACTTATTATTGTTAAAAACTTATTTTGATCAAAATCCGATAATTAAAACGAAAAAGTGAAAAAGTATAGTTTTGAAACTCATGTTTTTATAAAACAAATATCATTTTGGGGATATCGGGTAAAGGTTTAACTATCGGCTCAACATGTACTTATATGCTTATCTGATTCTTACCTGTTTATTTGTCTTGTATACTTGTGCTATATGTTTTATGCTTTGGCATGCGTTTGTCTGAGTCTATGACTTTATACCACCACACGAATAAGATACTAAACTTTTTACAAACATTAATATTCCACGAAAACTACAGCACTTATCTTTTGAAACTCATACGTATCAATTACTTCTGCATATTATGTTTTGAGACGAATTTATATTCATTAGGAATTGCCGATTAAGTATCGTTGTGCGTTACTCCTCACCCGGTTCTGCCATACTCCTTGGCACCATTGTGTTATCTACGTCACTACATTCCAAGGTGAGTCGTGGCCCCTACTTTTCACACTTGTTTTAATAACTCTTTTGGGGAGATACATGCTTTAACTGTTTTATATTACTTGAAATATCTTATGATTTACTCAAAATCATCCACTATGCTTTACATGTTTGAATCATACTTGAAATGAATACATGCTCATTATATGTGCAAATTATCTGTTTACCTTAAACACGGAACTTGGAAGATAACATTGTAAGCCACTTGATGACACTGAAACTTATTGTATGTATTCATGTGACAAATGAATGTACTGCTACTTTAACATGATATTTCTACATTTCACTATAAATAATTGCCAATACTAAAATTACGCATGATTCACCTATATTGCCTAAGCACACTTTATTGCCGAAAGTCCCTTTATCATGAGCCATTAATCACTGCGGTGAGCGCGAATATAGTGAACAGCTTCGAAACCTGTTAGAGGCTGACGACCTATCCCACTAAATACTGTGACGGAATGCCTATATGGTTAGTCGTATTTAGTCGCGATGCACTATATTTGAGAAAAATAGGAATTGGCAAGTACCTATTAACACGAGGGCCATAAAAACCCATCAGTGACCCTGGTGGGACACCGCCGTATTACGGTACTCTGTTAACGTTTTGCGTGTCATGAGGCTTAGGGCAATATAACTTTATGAATATATGAATGTTTCATATATATCCTAGGATACAGCTGTATTTAGAAGACCACCACTTTACACTGATAGACTTCAGATTCTAGATTAGCATTCCCACTATATGATATGATTGTAAATCTTGTACTTGAACTTTAACTGTTACCATATGTGACTTAAATAAGAATTCTGCAAGGCAACCCAAAATGCTTGGTATGTCATTACATTAAAAACTGACTCAACATCCCATTTCGAGCATATAACAACGTAGCTCAACTTCATTTAAAATATGAAACTACTGATTTTGAAGATCATACATTATTCACTTGTGGATTTTTATACAACGCAACTCTTTATTTATTTCATGAAAAACTATTATCACCATACACCTTTCAAAGAGAGATATTTTCTATCAAACTCCACGAACTCACCAACCATTGTGTTGACGTTTTAAGCATGTTTATCTCAGGTAATTAACGGAGCAGGACAAGACACGGAGCGGGCATCTTTTACTCTGATAACTTAAAAGGTGTAAAATCAAATATGTCATTCTTTCAAAATGGTCACCTCTTTTTATGGGATTTTCAAACCAAATATTTCACTTTGTATCAAGGATATTATTTTGAATGACATATAACTTTCAAAACGCCCCTTTCGGGCCGTTTTCTGGAATTTTAACTTCGATCCTCACCGTAACACCCTAATTACTTTTCCGCTGCCACAAACCAAATTAGGGGGTGTTACAGTTTGGTATCAGAGCCTATGGTTATAGAGAATCAAACGTTTAAAACATCAAACTATAACCACATTTTCAAAATAAATGATTTTACACCTTATCATCTTATGCCTTCCGTGTCTGTAGACTGCCGTGCTCAATACATTACCTATTAAGATTGTTTTGTACTAATCTTTACATGCTTGATGATTATTCTTCACACATTACACACTATACTATTTCACACTCAACGTTATATATATATACTCACCAACTATTTCAAGTACCGTACCAACCATCTTTAATTATCTTAATCGCATCTTTATAGATGCGTATGAAATCAATTTTACTATATTTCCGGAAAATCCGTGTAGGAATTATTTTGTGAACTAATATGAACATTAAATCAGAAATTCTTAAGCAGGATGGGTTGCAATGTCTTTATTTGAATGATTGGGATGCCTTTTATCTAAATAAAGAAATTGTAAGGCGCCGAACCATAAGTTTATATTTCCTTATTTACATTGTTTGGGACGCCTCTCTATGTAAATAACGAATTATAAATAAGTGGGCTTATTTATATCTGTAAAGGGCACTAGTATGAAACCGATAACCATAAAAATTCATCAAACACACAGCATAACTCTCACTAGAACCCCTAAATAGTGATACATAGTGTAGTATACGAATTCAAAAGCAACACTCCTATCGTAATACTGTCTCTTACTGTTCTAGCTACTTTCATTAACTATTCTTCACACCAAGACAAACGAGATCCCTCATACCCTAAAAGCCGGAATTTAGCAACTTTCTCTACATACACCGAATCTTCATTCAAATATCTCTATGTGAGAATCTGTCATCAACAAAACTCTTTGTTTAACAAATAGATTACCCGCACAGATTTCTGTAAAATATCTAAATCTAGCAGAGTAATGAGTTCTTTTCCAAGTTGTGTTCATAGCATAAACATCCAAACACCATATTATTCAAATAAACTTGACGGAAATACTTAAATAATACAAACGATACTGAATCAAAACATCACATAAACCTAAACCTAAACTTCAAAGGTAGTCCGGATGATCCCAGGTCTGAGAATTGTTGGAATCATAGCCGTCATCATAAGGATCAAAGCTCGCCAACTTCTCTTCCTCCCATTGAGCTTCCAACCTGCTCAGCTCCCAATCCATGGCAGGAGTCCAACCACCATCACCAATTGCCACATTCTCCTCGAAACTTGGCTGGAAATGATCCAGATGAGGCAAATGTTGTTGTTGCACAACCACCCTTGGTGTAGAGGAACTTGATGCACCTTGTTGTAGTTGTGGTTGTTGTTGATGTTGTAGTGGTGGTGGATTTTGTTGCTGTTGCTTTTGTTGTTGTTGTTGTTGTTGATGTTCAACCCTAGCAGCTTCAACGTTCTCTTCCAAGCTCCAACGAACCTTGTTAGAAATCTGGTCATCTATCTGATGAACACAAGACCACAGCGATTCGATGACAGCAGCATCCTTACAAGATTCATCATACAAAAACTTGTCGATCACATGCTTCCTACCATCTGAGATGTCTGTGCACTTAGCATAGCTTTCTCTAAGTCGTCGTTTCAGTTGCTTCATAGCTTCAAACTGCAGAATGACCTTCACAATAGCATTTTGATGATCCACGTCACTACCCTCAGTTTCTGCTTTGATGTACAGTTGAATTTGTTCAGCAGTATGTGGTAGCTTACAAGCCATTGATTGTGTGTGTATAGGTAACCCAACCATGCCAATGGTATTTATAAGGGTTTGAAAAATATCTTTCAATTAAGAAATATAATCGTTTGTATTCAAACGGTAAAACTTTCAAAATCTATGTCTAGTAAAACTAGCAACTAGCTCTGAGATACGTGGTAAATAAAATATTTACTTTGGTTTTCGCAATTCAACGCAAGAGGCAGGAACAAATCGCGTTAAACACGCCGCACCATGATTTAAAAACCATGAACACCCCACCTACAAGATAACTCTTCTGTACGAATTGATTACTCATCCCCTAGAAGATTTTGAACCTCCTAACGTCCTCTCGAAACTCTCAGGCATTATACAAGATGTCGATGATCTCGAAACTACCTAATAACCATATATTTCATGAAATATGTGCTCAACATCTCACATTCGCCAAACTAAACTTATCCTTGAAACATTCATTCTCGACCTATTGTCAACAACAATCCAACACCCCCTTGTTTATCATTAATACTCGAACCCAACTCTAATTAAGCTCAAGAACTTAAGATTTATTTCTAATCTAATCACCTCATACCCGTTTACTTTAAGACATTCACATCACAACCTACCAACATTTTTGTACATCTCAATTAGGCACTTACCAAGAAATCATGTGTAATAAATCTCTTCCAATACTCAATCATGTGACAACCAAAGCTCAGCCCGAGTATCATATTCTAAAATGGTCTCAACAAAAATCATATAATACCTAAATACTTTGTTTAATTTAAGTTCCCAACAATCTCAACAAACTCAAACGAAACCCTGTCTAGTTATTTGGTCATATTTCATCTTTGTGGACTCAACTACAACCAAAACAAATCAACTTTCGTATTTCTCTTTTGCCCTCAACAACGATTAACAACCCTAAGAAACAAAATGAATTTTTTTTCTACAACACATCTCATCTTATAATATATTAATTTCCCCGCCTAGCTTCCATACTTAACTAACAACTTGGATACTTTGAAAAATAAATACAAACAAGCTATTAACGTAAGACACGACTTTATATAAAGCGAACCAATTTTGTGTTAGCACTTAAGATCCTATTTAACAAGTTTTCTTTACAAAAACTAAAGTTCAACAACTATTTTTACATTAATCAAATTCTCATCCGAGACTCTCATTATTAAAAATCTACAAACTCTTTGTTTGACGAGTAGTTTACACCATAAGTTGGTGGTTTTCAAAAAAAATTATGAATCATGTGTACAATCAAAATGCGATAGAATAACAATTTTCATTCCAAAAACAAAATCTCGAGACGAAATAAAACTCACTGTTAGCCAACCTTAGTCAGATCTACACTCATTACCCATTACTCACTGCTCTATTACACGAAGTCGAGAAAAATACGAAACTAGAAACTATAAGAATTCACAACAATCTATGGAAAACACAAATAACATAAATTTTATTTGAAACCACGGAAGTTAATACATAGCGAAATGATTAACATCGGAAGTGCTAACAGTACAATAAACACAATATAAGGCATACAATCTTCAATCGGTTGACCCACCATAGAAACAATGACCCCCACCAACCCAACGATAGCAAGAGCCACCATAGGATGAAGCACCTTGATTATTCTGCGTCATAAACATAACAAAATATTAAAAGCTATATCGAGACTTCTAACTAAACCTAAACGAGATTTTATTCATTAAAGGTTACATCGACACATAACAAAGCTACATTTCAACCACACTAGCACAAGATCCTCACCCCAAAATCTTGTCCACGTTAATCGCTAAAACTGTGAGAGGTACGATGAATACCAAGGATGCGACGTAGTAATCAGAGTTTTCATCAGGGAAGAAGGCCAGATAAATGGCGACAAGGACAATGTATACAGAGGCGGCAAGGACAACGATCGGCGGCATGGTGTGAAATCTTTCGGAGAAGATGAAGATAAACGAAAAGGATGGGGCGGAAAAGATGAAAAAGAAAAAGGTGGATAAGATATTTATAGGAAAAAGATAGATAGGGTAAATAAATGGAGAAAATACCCGTTATTTTACTGTTCACGATCATTAAAATTTCAAATCACTACCACTAAAAATCCCCTAGTCTCGACCGCTAAAACACTAAACATTAAATGCTAAATATTTCCTACTCTCGGTCGTTACTTTCACTATTCGTAACCCATAAATTAAATTATCGACCAAACATTCGAATTTATTTAAGTACTAATAAATTTAGATGAAATCTCGCTTTTGTTAGTCAAATAAGAAACCCTTCGACAACATCTTCCATAAACTCTCACCTCAGAACGCCACATTTTTCAACACCTATCACGGACTGAACTTCGGGACGAAGTTCAAAATTGAGGGGTAGATACTGTAAGATCCTACAAAAATCCGTCATGATAATCTTTGTTAATTAATAATACCTTTGACTTATCATTTAACAAAGCCCATTTTTATGGAGAAATTTAAATTTTTCTTTAATATACTATACTCACGACCAACATAAGATTTGGATAAGCCTACATATTTTATATGAACTATTTTCACTTTATTATTTTATATTTTACATTAAACTCTTTACGCAATACGAATACTCAAACCTATTAAATTTTATTAACGTATACGCTCTCCGTTAAACTTATTTCATGTCTAATATTATTAATTGAAGTATATTAATAAACTTTGACATTTTTATAAACTTTATATTTTTACGTTATCCAGTTTTAAGTTTCGTTACTTAAGGATTCAACGTTAGTAATTACCGGGATCAAACTACAGATTAAACTATTAACGTGTGAGTATAAAACATATACGTACCCTTAATTTCAACCAAATATTAATGTATGAAGGAGAATTGTACATGTTAGCTAACAAGGATACATGAGATGTGGAGACAGGAAATTCACACAACCAAAGTCACAACTATCTATATAAGTTTCCCTCTCATTTTGATGAACATATAGAAAAAGAAAAACAGATAATTCAGACTCTTCCTCTCCCTAGTGTCTTCATCGACACCACCACACCACAGCCACCTCCACATCTCCTCACCACCTACTCCCATCCCACACCACCACTGCCGCCGCCTTTTTCTGTGTTGAATCGAGTCAAGAGTAGATCGAAGGCTTTGCTTGGTTCGAGATAATCACCACAGCCGACACCGTCTCATCATCCCCATCTCTATCCCTCCCTCGTTTCCATGGTATGCCAAACATATCATATCAATCTTGTTATTTTATTCTATTAAAAGCCATATACGAAATAATCGTTATTTGTTTTCGTGGATTAAAACTGGGATTAAAAATGCTTTAAAAACCTAATCGTGTGGTAAGAATCGTTTGTAAAAGGGGTGATTGTTTGAGCTGGTTATATACGGGTCGGGTCATACCCGTTCGGGTCGGATCAGACCCGACTGACCACGGGTCTTGTTGGGTCTTGATTATGATTTGTTGATGTTATTGCTGTTTTGAATTAAACTGAGTAAGGTTACGGGTGGTTAGAGGGTCACGTGTTTGTGTTTAGATTTGCTTATATTAAGCTTATGTGTTGTGGTTGTTTGTTGTTGTGTCAAACCACCCAAATAGGGCGTCTGTTTGTTACCTGCTGTCGCAGCCAACCCGCAAGGGGTGTTTGTTTGATGTCGGCTCAAAAAGACAACCACAAGGGTGGTTTTGGTTTGGTTCTCAGATTCAAGAGAAAAACCACCCAAGAGGGTGTTTGTTGTTTAAACTTATATTTTTGGTACTGCTTACTTAACCACTTATTGATGTTAACTGCTTAACTGCTTATCAGCTTATACTCACACTATTGAACTTATTAAACTTGTTAAATTTGTTGAACAACTTAAACTTGCTAAACCTGTTAAACTGCTAAACTTACTATCCTGCATATCCTTGGCATATATTTTTTTAGTTTTATCATTGGGCTTGAGTTTTGGTATGTTATAATTGGGCCAAGTTCAAAATATGGTTACATTGGGTTATAAAGCCCATAGGAGCATTTGGTTTATTTCGGTTATGGGCCAAAGATTATTATTTGGCCAACTTACAGCACTTAACGGACTAAACATATTATGATGGACCATTTATATAATAGTTATAGACTTGACATACTAGATTTAACGAATTCATAATAGACTTACTATTACATTTGGACATGTGACTCATATCGGACTTATGACAGACTACATGCTTTGGACTTGATATTTTTGACATATTAGAGTATTAGACTATTGGACTAAAATTTTAGACTTAACGGACTATTATTTGACTGTGAAGCTAGAAAATTATTAAATATACTTTTTATCTTTTATATTACTTAAACTTATCTAAACAAATCATTTATCATTAAAACGTATTTAATTAATGAATCATATCAAACTTTTATTTATACACTTATTATTGTTAAAAACTTATTTTGATCAAAATCCGATAATTAAAACGAAAAAGTGAAAAAGTATAGTTTTGAAACTCATGTTTTTATAAAACAAATATCATTTTGGGGATATCGGGTAAAGGTTTAACTATCGGCTCAACATGTACTTATATGCTTATCTGATTCTTACCTGTTTATTTGTCTTGTATACTTGTGCTATATGTTTTATGCTTTGGCATGCGTTTGTCTGAGTCTATGACTTTATACCACCACACGAATAAGATACTAAACTTTTTACAAACATTAATATTCCACGAAAACTACAGCACTTATCTTTTGAAACTCATACGTATCAATTACTTCTGCATATTATGTTTTGAGACGAATTTATATTCATTAGGAATTGCCGATTAAGTATCGTTGTGCGTTACTCCTCACCCGGTTCTGCCATACTCCTTGGCACCATTGTGTTATCTACGTCACTACATTCCAAGGTGAGTCGTGGCCCCTACTTTTCACCCTTGCTTTAATAACTCTTTTGGGGGAGATACATGCTTTAACTGCCTTATATTACTTGAAATATCTTATGATTTACTCAAAATCATCCACTATGCTTTACATGTTTGAATCATACTTGAAATGAATACATGCTCATTATATGTGCAAATTATCTGTTTACCTTAAACACGGAACTTGGAAGATAACATTGTAAGCCACTTGATGACACTGAAACTTATAGTATGTATTCATGTGACAAATGAATGTACTGCTACTTTAACATGATATTTCTACATTTCACTATAAATAATTGCCAATACTAAAATTACGCATGATTCACCTATATTGCCTAAGCACACTTTATTGCCGAAAGTCCCTTTATCATGAGCCATTAATCACTGCGGTGAGCGCGAATATAGTGAACAGCTTCGAAACCTGTTAGAGGCTGACGACCTATCCCACTAAATACTGTGACGGAATGCCTATATGGTTAGTCGTATTTAGTCGCGATGCACTATATTTGAGAAAAATAGGAATTGGCAAGTACCTATTAACACGAGGGCCATAAAAACCCATCAGTGACCCTGGTGGGACACCGCCGTATTACGGTACTCTGTTAACGTTTTGCGTGTCATGAGGCTTAGGGCAATATAACTTTATGAATATATGAATGTTTCATATATATCCTAGGATACAGCTGTATTTAGAAGACCACCACTTTACACTGATAGACTTCAGATTCTAGATTAGCATTCCCGCTATATGATATGATTGTAAATCTTGTACTTGAACTTTAACTGTTACCATATGTGACTTAAATAAGAATTCTGCAAGGCAACCCAAAATGCTTGGTATGTCATTACATTAAAAACCGACTCAACATCCCATTTCGAGCATATAACAACGTAGCTCAACTTCATTTAAAATATGAAACTACTGATTTTGAAGATCATACATTATTCACTTGTGGATTTTTATACAACGCAACTCTTTATTTATTTCATGAAAAACTATTATCACCATACATCTTTCAAAGAGAGATATTTTCTATCAAACTCCACGAACTCACCAACCATTGTGTTGACGTTTTAAGCATGTTTATCTCAGGTAATTAACGGAGCAGGACAAGACACGGAGCGGGCATCTTTTACTCTGATAACTTCAAAGGTGTAAAATCAAATATGTCATTCTTTCAAAATGGTCACCTCTTTTTATGGGATTTTCAAACCAAATATTTCACTTTGTATCAAGGATATTATCTTGAATGACATATAACTTTCAAAACGCCCCTTTCGGGCCGTTTTCTGGAATTTTAACTTCGATCCTCACCGTAACACCCTAATTACTTTTCCGCTGCCACAAACCAAATTAGGGGGTGTTACATTTAGATCTTGGTCTTCGTCCTCTCTTGGACGTTTACCCTTGTCGGCCTCAACTTTGCACGACTCCTTCTCAAGATTGGCTTTTATTGCCTCAGTGATGGCTATTTCTTCTAGATTTGGAGAGGTGATGCTTATGAGTCTATCCAGGAGTTTGAGTTGGAGTTCTTCAAGAGTTGGTTCCTTAGGCTTTTTCGGTTGGGATGTATAGACAAGTGGAACCAAGGCCACAATGTTCTTGACTATGTCTTCAATGTTTGGATCGAGATACTCTTCTACCTTCTGGGATGCAATCTTGGGCAAGTACTTCTTCACGTATGCTTTAGTATTTCCCTTGACTGCTGTGAGCATCCGGTCTTCAACATCGTTGGTCAAGAACTCATCCATACGAGATTTGGTCTCTTGCATCTCATTTACTTGTCTGACAAGGCTGTTGACCATATTGGTTAAGGATTTGACTTGGTCATTTAGCTGGTTATATTTCTTAGTACGTGCCAGTTTTGCAGCCTTTTTCACCTTTTCAGACGCCTGGGAGATTACATCATCCCGTTTTGGCCCAGTTATCTTCTTGGTTTTCTTGCTTGTCTTGATTGTTTTTTCTTTTGTTGCTTTAGTTGTTGCTTCAGTAGATGGTGATGGTATTGGTGGTGAAGGGTGTGTGGATGATTCTGGAGGTGGTTGAACCTTGGGTGGAGATGCATGCTGAGACACTAGGGGTGTATCCTGAGAAACTAGTGAAGAATGTGGAGGAGTGATTGGTGGTGTTAGAATGTATTTGTCTGCTTATCTTTACTTAGCCGTCCTTTCATCTTCTCTCCATTTCATCTCCAATTCCAGTTCTTCAGCAGCTTTAGTGATCTCTTCTTCATCAGTTAACACTTTTTTGGTTTCTTCTCTTTCATCCATATCGAAGTCTTTCATCTGTTCATCTTTCTTCTTTTCCTCATCAGTTGACACCTTTTCTGTTTCTTCCCCTTCATCCATATCAAAGTCATTCATCTGTTCATCTTATTTCTTTTCCTCATCATTACCGGGTTGATTAACCGGATCTGACTGAGGTGGGATAACTTCTTTTTCAACCTCAAATCCACCGGGTTGATTAACCGGAATAGGGTGAGGTGGAGTAACGTCTTTAACAACCTCAGACCTACCGGGTTGATTAACCGGATCGGGGTGAGGTGGAGTTACTTCTTTTGCAACACCAGACTCACCGGGTCGATTAACCAGAACGTCATCGGTCTGGTCTTCACCAAAATCCTTGGCCAACTCTTCATCCAATCTCATTTGTTCTTCCAGCCTTATCTGCTTTCGCCTTTTTAGTTCAGCTTTGTAGGACTCTCGGCTATCTTCTAGTGCAATTTGAGTAGCTATTTCCTCCTTATAGATTATTGGTTCTTCATCGGTTTCCGTTTCTGAATCGGATCCCTCTTCCTCAACAATCTTTCCTTCTTTAGGTTCGAGCTTAGCTATCGTAATCGGAACTCTTTTTTTGACGATTTTATGAGCAGACAGTTTGATTTTCTTTGATACACTACAAGTACTCCCTTGTTAATACAAATATCATCCCAAAAACGTTATTTATATTTTATGATCTTTACTTAGTTTTGTTAATGACAAATACAAGGTATATCTTTTAGCAAATCATAAATACAAGCTAAAGTCTTTTTAGAACACATTTACATTTCACAAGATCACTAGAATTTACATTCTAGTGAGAAGATTTTTAGTATAAAGAATGGTTGAAAACCTTTTTTCCTAATTATGAGAAGATTTTTATACAAATTTCTCATGGGGTGTTTGATGATAATGCATTATGATATTCAATTCCTAGCTACTGAAAACATGATTTGTTATGTAATTTAATTGAACATGTTTCATGAATTTATGAGAAAGATGCATAAACCCCAAGTTTTGATTTTGTGCAACAAACAGAGATCCTAGACTCAGATTATGAATTAAATTATGAATTAGATTATGATTAGGATACTTACAGAGATGATTCAAGCACAAATTGATGGTGGTGAATGGCCTAAGTTCTGGGTTTGGAGTGATAGAAATCAAATTCCAGTGGGATGTATGTTTTTGGGGAAAGTCAATTAAATTACATAACAAATCATGTTTTCAGTAGCTAGGAATTGAATATCATAATGCATTATCATCAAACACCCCATGAGAAATTTGTATAAAAATCTTCTCATAATTAGGAAAAACGGTTTTCAACCATTCTTTATACTAATACAAAAACATTAATTTTTACATCACGTGCATAATATCTCTTGAATGCTAAAGAGAATACATAACTAATATGTATTTTCGGGTACATTCAAACGTAGCTACATCAAACAAGAGCGTTTGGGTTATCTCTCATTTTATCAAAAACTTGCACAAACATAATTTTCATGCATCAAAGGAGTCGAGATAACTGCATCTCCACATTGTCCCCATATAGGCACACACTAGACCTCTATACGCATTTTTGATAAATTTAACTAAACTATTTATATTTTTCGTGTCTAGAATAACTATGCCTCCCGCAACCAACTACGATCACAAAAAGACCATCCATTACCTACCCAAACACCATCAAACCAAAGGACTCACAGAAGCTCAAATAAAAATCTTTAAGTCATTAGAAAACCGTTATGTTCACGAAGGTAGAACGGTAGACTCATCATTTTTAGAAGAAACCAATATCCGTGAACAATTAACCGCTATCCAATTTGATCATCTCCTCGACATAAATGAGCCTATCATTCCTAGGTTTATACTTGAATTTTATGCTTCCATAAAACTTAGCACTGACGACTTGGGATTTTTGAGCATCCATTTCAAAGTAAACCAAAATCAATTTAGTTTCCCTTTGGATCAATTCGGAGAAGTTTTAGGTATTCCTAGTCAAGGAACTTGTTTTTACTCAGACAAATGGCCATTGTCCATCCTAGAATCCAACCTTGGTCGTGACCACCCATACAACACACCTCTCACTTCCAAAGAAATTATCCGTGATCATCTCTTCAATCCTAGAACCAACCCAACTAAGAAAATCCGAGGTAAACAAGTAAATCGAGATCCATTTGCTATGGAACTTAATGAACTCAAACCTCAATTTAAGAAACTAGAGGAGATTCTTAGAGCAAATGTCATTAGCACTGTTGGAAATAGAGATCATGTAAATGCTAGTCTATGCTACATGCTCTACTGTGTGTCGACCCATCAACAATTCAATTTAGCCTACTATATAGCCAAAAGAATGGCCGACATACCTGTCTTAGGTACCACCGCAATGCCATATGGAATGCTTCTTACTCGTCTGTTTAGAGCTTCTATGCCTATTCCTCCAAACTCATATGGGTTTCTTCCAGACTACACCGAAATTCCACACACCTTCGTTCCTCTTAGTGATCATAGAGTAGCAGTAGTAAAAGGAAAACACGCACATTCTCCAACCTCATCTTCATCATCGGCTAGTGACGAAGATGGTTTACCTAACTCTAGGATTCCTCCACCCGAATACTTGCGTCAACTTCCTTTCGTTGATAATGAATCTATGGAGCATCGACAAAGAAAGGGAATGATGAAGAATCTAGGTCGATGGATCATGAAACTTCATAAGGGTCAGAAGAAAATAATCAAGATGTTGAACAAATAATGACATCTAAGGAGTGTGTGGTACAAGACTTTATCTGATTATGCATTGTTGAATTTATGTGTTTCTTAAGATTTTATAGTGCTTAACTTTTATGAAAATTAACTTAACTTTGCTAGACGATAACACGTATTGTCATCAAATTTTCCGATTTTAAGCCACTGTTTGGCTTAACTCCTTTTATGGTAAGCTCTGATGATCGGTTTTATTTATATAATAACGTGTGTTAGAACCTATATATCTGGTTCCGATTATAAGCTACGTTTTAGGAAAATTTTCGGGATTTGAATGAATAACGAAAATTTTGACATATGTTCTGTTTACTTTCTGAGTTTTCATACGACGGA
This sequence comes from Artemisia tridentata subsp. tridentata, assembly GCA_021014915.2. Classification (NCBI taxonomy): domain Eukaryota; kingdom Viridiplantae; phylum Streptophyta; class Magnoliopsida; order Asterales; family Asteraceae; genus Artemisia; species Artemisia tridentata. The sequence continues at coordinate 21,082,463 of CP139501.1, read as the reverse complement.
TCTGGCGGATCCCAGAATTTGGATCCGCCTAGTGTATTCCTTGGCTCCGCCAGACATACACCTGCGGATTCCACGGATCCAAAAATTTGGATCCGTCTTTGATGTCAATTGGATCCGCAGGTTCATCAGTAGATTTTTCAAAATTCTTGATTCATCCCGATACTTAGATTTTAGACTATAAGTATTCTTAGAAATTGTTTACTGATCATTAGTCTCCTTAAAATGATTTAAGAACTCTTAGAACCTTAAGAAAATCAATTTCCCACCAAAATTTGAATTTTCAAATTTGTGTGCAAGTTACCTTTCTATAACACATAAGGATCCTTTTAATTGGTTCCTTGGAATCCGTGATTCAATCACATTTCATTCTTTTGAGTCATCTTCTGCATTTCTTCATATCAACTCCATTTCTATGGATTGACCTTCACAATATGACAAACCACTTTATCTTGTTCCAAGTTTTTGGAAACCAACATTAATCCAAGCACCAATTTCCATACACCTTAGGAGCTATAAATTAGAAACTTAAGATAGTCATAACACACAAAATCATCATCATCTTTACACATCAATCCTGCACAATTTCACAATGCATAAATCCAACAACTCACACATGCCCAGACCACACAGAAGGACTGTCAGAATTAGTGTTAGACCATACTGGCTTGTAAATCCAATCTCTAATATGAATTTCCCTACCATATCCACTACTACTCCAACACCCATCATCACCCCTGTGGTTAACATACCATCACCTACATCAAGGTCACTATCACCTACCATAACTCCAATAGGTAATACACCATCACTAACTCCATCTCAACCAAGATCCCCATCACCACCATTAGCTTCCTCACCAATACCAACATCATCTCAAATAAGAAAATCATCATCATCTTCACAACCACCCAACTTGCAACCCCATGATTTACTTACCACACTCCAAAACATTGATGACTCAATGTGGCTAAATCAACCAAACATTCAAAATAATAAGGATCTTGATCCTCTTAACTCCTCTTCAAACACAGTGAACTCCAACTTACATGATACAAAGGACTTAGAATCCATGTGGCTTGCTTCCATCACATCTTCATCAAACCCAACCAATCCTCCGCAATAGGCATTCTTAGGTTTCATCCTAGTATTTTATTTGTAGGATTTATTCTCCTCTTGTAACATCATGTTTAGTGACTTATGTCACAAACAAATTTTCAATGAATGGATGTTATATGTTTATGCTTGTAGGTGATCAATATTAAGCATATTATCTTATTTTAGATTACTAACATCATAGTATGGTTGTTTTAACTTCACATATTGCTTTGATCAAATGTACATTAGGTACAAAAATTTGATCAAACACTTCATTTTGACTTTTTAAAGTCAAATTGGTTGACCTTTCTTGTTTGGTTGACTATTACATATGCATTTTACTTCTTTGTTGAAGTATTACTAACCTTTATCTTGTAGCTTTTCTCAACCTTGAATCATATACGTTGGTACCTTAGCAACAAGGAGTATAGATCGAGGGGGAGTATATCATATAATAACTCATCATTTTATAGCATTTTTCACTCTTGAAATGTATACGTTGGTACTCTAGAAATGGGAAGTATACATCAAAGAGGAGCATATCATAGTCTAACCATTTGTTTTGTAGGATCGTACATCATATCATACTAATGTATACGTTGGTACTCTAGCAATGGGGAGTATACATCAAAGAGGAGCATATCATCGTCTAACCATTTGTTTTGTAGGATCATACATCATCATACATCATATCCATGTTACTCCATTTAGGGGGAGTATAAATCAAGGGGGAGCTTTAAAGTTCTCAAAATCGCATTCCGCTACGCATATCTTCTTTTTGTTTCGACAAAAAGAGGGAGAAATGATTAAGTTTGCATTACTGTGAAACATCACAGTACATACATTTATACTTGAATGTATTTTCAAAACTTGCAAAAAACAAACTTAATCTATATTTTTAAAAAGACTCATACTTCATTTATTCATTTGCTTAAAAATACACCTTATGTTTTGTCATCAACAAAAAGGGGGAGATTGTTAATACAAATATCGTCCCAAAAACGTTATTTATATTTTATGATCTTTACTTAGTTTTGTTAATGACAAATACAAGGTATATCTTTTAGCAAATCATAAATACAAGCTAAAGTCTTTTTAGAACACATTTACATTTCACAAGATCACTAGAATTTACATTCTATACATTTACATGTTTATTTCCTAAAAAGGAAACTTTATTTTTCAAAAGTTAGGATGACATCATGGCATGCATCATGTACACAATCTTGGTAAGATTTTGTGATATTTTGTTTAGATCTTCAAGCCAAAGAGTTAACATTTGAAGATATGGAAAGATATGGCAAGATTTGGAAAGATTTGAAGATCTCTTAGCTGGCCTGACACGGTGGATCCAAATGTGTGAAAACGTAGATGGGGGGGGGGGGGGGGGTGAATACGTTACCGTTTTAAAATCTTAAAACTTGTTGTATCAAATTTCCGTTTAAGCTTGTTCTAATATGAAAGATGTTTCTAACTTGCATAAGATAAAACATGTTGTCACACAAGTATTATCTACAAGTCACACCACACATAATGCAAATATAAAAATAAAGAGATAAGTAAAAGAAAGTGCAAACCGAACACGATGATTTATAGTGGTTCGGTCACGGAGCTCCTCTCCGCCCTACTCCACTCCCCGAGTACCCAACTCGAGAGTTACTTCACTAGATCAACAAGCTCCCTTCTCGGCGGAGAAAACCTTACACACGTCGCTTACACTTTTTCCGGTACAAAGCTAAATACCGGGTTCTAGTTCGAGGTACAACCAACCTAACGTCGCCTATACAATTTCCGACACTAAGCTAGATGTCGAGTTCTTTTATATGGGTACAACCACTCCCGTCGTCGCTTAACCTTTTTCTGGTACTAAGCTAGATACCGAGTTCTTTACAAGGGTACAACCACTCCCTCTATGTTTTATGGCCCAACATAGAAACCTTGTGTTTTATGGCACAAACACATAAACCACCTAATCTAGTATGAATAGATTACAATGATGATCCATGACATAAATGGGTCATGGATATGAATAACTAATCTAAATGAACTTCCATTGATAGGAAGCCTTCAATGAATGAAGATCACAAGCTCCCTAAACTTGTTGTGATGGATCTTCATATATGCATATGTAATCTACATGAACTTCTTGAATAAGAAGTCTTCAATCATTGAGGATGTCAAGTGCCCTTGAATCTTCATATGTTGGAATGCTATGGTGGATAATGACTTCAAGATCTTCAAACCTTCTTGGTGGATCAGGAAGTATGCTATGGATGATGTCTCATGATCTTGAGCTTGCTTCACAGGATCATTAACAGTGTATGCTTACAACATAATGAAAGTTAGTAACATTATGATCATTATGAAGTGAGTGATTAATGTGTGTTTCTACATGGTTTACTATTGATCTAAATGTATGCAAAGGGTAGAGGGAATATGTATTCAAAGTGGTGAGACCATGGGTAAACAATGGGCTGCTATTTATAGCCAACATGAATTTTACCCGGCGGATCCAAATAAAGGGATCCGTCGGGATCTGTCCTTTATACCATTTGGATCCGCCGGTGTCTGCCAGCTAATAGATTCTCAAATCTTTTCCATATTTTACCATATCTTGCCATATCTTCAAAAGTCAACTTGTTAGCTTGAAGATCTATACAAAATATATTACAAATCTTCCAAGATATGTAAGTGATGCATGCCATGATGTCATGTTAAATATTTCTAATTTAAGAAATAAACATAAACATGTAAATGTATATATGTATGTAACATGTATCCTAGTGATCATGTAGCATGTATATACTAGCTTAACTAATATATGTTTACCAAGATGTATCATGTTAGTTTGACACCTAAAGTGTACTTATCCTATTAAACTTAGGAAACATGATGTACAAGTAAGAATACTTATATATGCAAAATGTGAAATGAGGTTCTAAGTAGAATGGTTAGTCTTTTTAAAATACTTAATGACCTAGCCGTATTTTAAACATTCTAAATGGTTTGTTAAGGGTTTGATCATAATGTCACATAACAAACATGTACGAACCTGTGTTGTATCATACGAGGACTCGAGAGGTGTTGAATGTATGTTGAGACAAGATATGATTACAAGTAACTTGTACATTTTACGTTATGTATCAAGTTACATGTTTGTCATCAATCAAAACAAACGAGACTGCTTGCACTAACAATCTCCCCCTTTTTGATGATGACAAAATATGTAAACGTGATAGAAAGTAAAATGTAAAAAGTTACTTGTGTCCGTACTACCTTTAACATTACCTTCTCCGTTTACACCTTTCTCAACTCTTCTAGCCTATTACTTTCTCCGTTTACACCTTTCTCCCCCTTTTGTCGAAGCAAAAAGGGTGTGTCCTTGGAGTTAACTTCATTTCTCCCCGAAATGGCGAGCTTGCATCATCCCTAGTGAAGTTAAATAGACTACTTCCAATCTCCTATGATTGTTGCGTCCCCTAGGTTGTTAGCGGATCCATGGATCAAATTAAGACTCTTAACCTACATCAAGATTAGTGGTGTGCAACATAAAAAGAATATATATGAAAAAATGCATGATGAATGAAATGCATATAGCCAACGATACACGTGGGTGAGCTATGTTGGACTATGTTGACCTATCTCCTCCTTTTTGTCGAAACACAAAAGTGTGTCGAAGAATGAGAATTCTTAAGAATGCGAGTATGCTCCCCCTTGACTGTAGCTCCCCCTTAATCAATACTCCCCGTTGCTAGGGTACCAACGTATATAATGTAAGGATTGTGAATGCTACAAAACAAGGATTAGTATATGATATGCTCCCCCTTGATCAATACTCCCCATTGCTAGGGTACCGACGTATATGATCCAAGGATGAAGAATCCTACAAAATAAAGGTTAGTATAAAACAATATTTGTCCTTGGACAAGTATGTAATATACACCAATGCGTGTATATGATGCATTCTAAAAAGGTTTGACGAAGGCTCCCCTTGCTTTGGGACGTCAAGATAAACCTATAAAACAAAAATTAGCACAATAGAGACTATGTCTTAAGACATATATGTCATATACGACCAATGTGTATAGACGATGCAATATGAGTACTAGACTGATAATTCTCCTGATTTGAGGACGTTAGGAAGCACCTACAATAAAGACGAAAAATAATCGATGCAAACTTCATCCTTAGATGAGTATGCTATATACGATCGAACGTATATGATGATGAACCTACAATGAAATGGTTAGTGCAATATATTTTATCTCAAAGAAAAATATGATGCAACATATCAATAATCTAATCACACGCAACTTAAGTCATAAAACTATGATTATTTGGCAAACCATGTCATACCAATTGTGATATCAATTGTGATTATCTAGTAGACCATGTTATAAAGTGTGTAATCTTCTAATAAGAATTACAATCACAAGAATATAATATGATAAAATCCTATAAAACAATGCCTATGAGGAGGATATGAAGTGGAGTTAAATTGAGTGATGCTAGTGTTGGTGTTAGTTTACTAGTGATAACTCAATTGATAACAAAGGTTGATGCAAGTAGGTTTTTCGCTAATCCATGGGGTTGATGATAAGTGAAATAGGTGGTTATAATAAAAGTAATGATTTCAGAAACTCTAATGTATAGCAAATGCTATAAGAGTGTTGAAGACGGTTAAGGTTATGATATTATCATCTACCAAAGATGATGAATCTTGCCATAATAAATGGTCGAATGGAATTAAGAGGAAGTGAAGAAAATGATCACTTAGGAATAAAAATTCCATATGCAACTATTAGAAATAATGGATACCTATATGAGGATGAAAATGTCATCATATGATGAGAGAGTGTTGGTTGGACCAACGTGTTGACACTGGTGGTTTTGATATATCGTTTGCACTAACAATGACATGCTTGATATGTATCAAGAATGAAAAGAATGAGATCCTATGATGGTGTTCTAGACAATGAAGGTGTTCTAGACAATGAAGTTGTGAAGGAAAATCCTAGACTCGGTTATGAGAGGGTTGTCTGTTAAAAGGTTAAAAACTGAACCTGGTACCCGCGGATTGGGCGGAACCAAATTTTTGGTTCCGTCCTTCTTATCGAAGGGCGCCGTGAGACCAGAGTTGATTTGGTCACGTTTTGTCATTTTTGATCAAACGAAGGTTCAAGCTAAGGTCTATTTACTTATAGCTACTGATTTGGTTTCACTAATCCTAGTCAAAATCTAATGAGACTTAATGCTTCTTGTTTAAGAGGTTTGTCAAAGACATGATGTGATTTGACGAGGTATTGGTGCAAGACTGTGATGATGAGTTAAGAAGGTTTGAAAAACCTGTGGTTTTGTGAACATATTTTAACTGAATTGTTTGAACCTACATGTTGGTATAGGAGATATGAACAAGTGTTCTTAAACAGACAATTATGTGAATGAGTTTCTCTCCCCTTAATCGGTGGACATTCAACATAATGTGTGATGTGAAGAATGATGATGCAGGTTAATGAAAGCAATGAGCTTGGTAATGTATTTGCGGATGTTGGTTAGCATACAAAGAACTTCATCCTTGAAGTTACGTAGCTCTTCTCTATCAATGCGAGATGATCGCACGATGAGGCATGTAGTTTTCTCATGGAAGGTGTATTGTTATAACTAAAAGATGATGGAGATGTTGTTAGGAAAGCAGAAGCAATAATGCGATTTGGAAAGAGGTATATTGAAAGATACCCAAACACAAATTTCAAACCTATAAAACTTAATCCTATTTAAACACTATAAGCAAGTGAAAGGATCCCATAAACATATTACTAATCTAAGTAGCAATAAACAGACAACAATTATGCAAGATAAGCATAACAAGGTAAGATAACAAATAATATGTTATCAACCTATAAGACAAAGGTGTTAAACAAAACACCGTATTTGACTACTAGACTAAAAGTTACCACATAGCATCAAGACAAATAGTCATAGCATGACATTGTTTGAGATACTATATTGTGAAATTGTTTTGATGTTAGGCTTAGACACTTAAGCACACTAACTCATTAATTAACACAATGATAAAGAAGAACTTTTAAAAGTTTATCATCCCAAAAGCACTTAGACATATTATAGGTGCATACATGGCAAGCAAATAGTGTGACATAGTCACAAAAGTAATGAAAAGACAGATTCATGCAAACAATTCTAACATTTTAGAAGTATGCAACATTTAGACTATTCTACGAAAAAGCTCAATGAATGTCAACTAAAGACAAGAGCTATCTAACACAAAGTATTAAAAATGACATATAGTGAGTTAACAAATAATACGTTAATCTTGCGAAATAGCATATAACGAAAGAATGAACATATCATGTTAACATGAAGCATATAAGCATGCAGACAAAACCTTTCGAAGGTTTACACATTTGACTATCAATCAGGTAATTATCATGATAACGTCAAGACAATTAAACATATTAAACAAATAACATGTAATCAACACATGTATATGTAATGCAAGTGATTTTACTAAGAAAAATCACATCTACTACTTGTTTGATTAATATTCCTAAGACAAGATAAAATATCATCTTTTAATACTTACTTTACGCAAGTATAGGAATAAAGATTTTTCAAGTTGGAGAATGAATATGAGACTATTACTAGTGGTGCTCAATTCAGGCTGAACACGATCATTTTTACGGGTGATTCCACATACCCAACTTCTCTGCTGGAAGCAATTTAACCGTTAGGTTAAATTGAGTTTCTAGTGCAATAAATTCTCCAATAGTTATTCTCATGTCTGAAAGATAGGAATTCCTATTTTTGCCTATCAAAGTATATAAAATATGATAGTTTACCAATTACTTGGCTTAATGAGACTCAACTATTTCTATTAAAACTAATGTGATGAAGATGTCATGTTATATACGTAAATTTGACAAAATATGTGTCAACAGATTTTAATCTTTGTGTTTGGAATCTAAGGTTGAATGATCTAAAGAATGACATCCTTTGAGTTGAGTTTAATTATGAGTTATGCAAGAGATTTGATCATCTAAGATCAAGACATGTATTTGTGTGTGGTAATGGGATATGGCAAGAACGTTCTCAAGAAAGTTCTTTGGAACAAGAATCTAAATAGGTCTTGTGTATGCTCCAGAGATTTGAATATACACAAGATTTGACCAACGTTTGATATACGCTTGAAAGGAAATAGATACGTATGGTATCTTTCAATAAGTAAGATTTAACTCGTGCTCAATGAGGAAGATAGTTCATAGAACTAGTGGATGTTTGTTTTGAGATCATTTAGCCGATGAGGTGTAATGAAATCTCTTGTAACATAACCATTCATGTTGCAAAGAGAAAATGATGCATAGGATATATATTATCCTTTTAACAATATGAAAACTAAACATATGATATTTTAGGCATAATGTTTTCTTGAAACATCATGTTTTCCTAAATGAAGATATACACTTAAGGTGTTTGAATTGGATAGACCTGTCCTAAATAAACTTGGGGATGACAAGAAGAATTCACTTGAGTTTCTTATGTATACTCCTCAAGAGTCATTGTTACTTGTTGGCTTTACATTTTAACATATGTTGTTAAAATATTGATTTAAGGTTTAATGAAACTTATGCAGAGGTTTGATTACAAAGTATTACCAATACTTTGATGACTTGTGAAAGTTGTACTACTTAAACCTAGTGGACAATGATAAACATTGAATGTGAGCATCATGCTCATTTGATGGTGAAGGTTCTAATCCTATAGGTGGTAAAGTATGGTTGAATATGTTTAACGCATACTTGATTTGATACGAGTGTTTGGACAAAGGGCTTTTTGAGCAATGCACTCAATGGATTCAAATGATGGTAAGGATTGAGGTGTTGTAGGAGTTTATTGTGCTATGGGTGTACTTAGGTTTCTTGGATGTTGAAGACAACAAGGATGGATACTAATTCTTATGGTTCACTAGTGGGTGATATGATTAGTTATGTTTGTGAAACCTAGGGGTTGAATGTGACGGGATGAAGAACAAATGTTCTAGTTATGATAGGATAAGTGTTTTAACATACGTTGTTAAAATACTTGGGAGTTGATTGTTTCGGATATGACTTTTAATGACTACAATCGTAAGTCAGATATACTTGAATATTTCGGACGAAATACTTAAGTTGTCAATCCTACTTTGAGAAAAGGATGACAAGACTTGATAATTACCTCTATAACCTAAGTGTGAGACTCGATGTAAATTGTCTTGAAGGATGACATGTTAACCGAGTGAGGCAATATTTGTGAATACAAGTTATTATCAACAGTTATGAGTTGGACTTGTGATCTGTGATATCTTTGCAAATGAGGAGTTTGGATTTATTGTGAAGTTGTCAATTAACAAATCAATCTAATGGATGAGTAAAGGACAGGAGGATGCAATGAGTGTGTGTAATGAACACAAACACTTAGTGGTTCACTAAAAAGATACTTTGGAGCATATTCATGAAATTTGAAACTGTGATTGGATATGATTATCCTATTTGGTGTAAGTGAGATGTCCTAATCCTAATTTGAGTGAACATCAGTACGTGAACATAATTCTAGTGATACAAGTGAGTGATCTTAGGTGAAGGATTAAAACTAAAATTTGAAAAACTAGCTGTTAGTTCTGGCGGATCCAAATCACAACACTGGCGGAACCCTCTTTTTTGGTTCCGCGGAATCCGTGAGTTCAGGACTGGCGGATCCAAAGCATACACTAGGCGGATCCAAAATTTGGGATCCGCCATATCCGCCATATGAAGGTTCTAATTCTAAACAGAACATATGTCGAATTTTTCGTTACTCGTTCAAATTCCAAAAATTCTCCTAAAACATATGTAACAACTAATGTGTGATAGAATAAAACTAAAAATGCAGGTTCTAACACATGTTTCCACATAGATCAATCTGATGATAATACCTTACCATAAATGGATGTTAAGCCAAACAATAGCTTAAACATGGAAACTTGATAACATCAAAATGTTATCATTCTGCATGACATGGTTAGTATACATGAACATTGAATGATAAATAATTATCCTATGACAAGATAAATACATTAGACATCTTTGAAGAAGCAGATATACCAAACACTCTTTTTCAAAGATACTACATGTTTACACATTTTAACACTTGAACAATTAAGTAAGAGTTTGTGCAAGACAATACTTTTCAAGACATTTAACTAGTTTCACTTAGTACTCATTCCTAAGTAAGTTATGCAAGGTTTTCACATAACATAATCAAACAAGAATATCTAAGTCTAAAAGTGAAACAAACACAGTTTATCAACTTATTGCACAATATCTAGCAAATTTCCTATTATGCATAAAACAAGCAATTGATAAACAAGCAAGTAAGTATCATGGCAAAACACTTATGTATTACAAATAAACAAGTACAATCACACCTATCAACAAGCAAACAACATGTATGTAAACAACTAGAACAAGTAGTCACATAGCATAAAAATATACTTTTCGTCACTTTGTGTTTAAATATGACGATGTATACCAAGCTTGATTTGTTTCCTTTATATAAACCAAATTCTTTAGTTTCAAAAGAAATCCTATCAATGTTCAAAGGATACCAACTTACATTGCCCGACTCAAAAGTTTAAGTTACTGTGTTGAAATGAAACTTAATATTTTGGACACACTGTATCATTTGATTTATTTCACTCATTTTGAAATTAGATTCAGGTCCTAAGAGTATTTTTAAATGAAAGTAGACTCAATTCCCTTGAAAATGGTAGGTGGCACGACTCCTACGGACTTACGGTTAATTAGTTATGATTTTTTGAAGTTTGACAAAAACTGCATACTGTATAGACGGATTTCGCGGATCCTTTTTGAAGGTTCTGTCCTTTGAAGAGAAAAGATCCGCGGGTCTCTGTACCAGATTCAACAAAACTCATATTTTGACATAGCGAAAGTGTGTGGGACTTACTAGATTAGATAGTAAACTTATAATACACTTATTTAACATTATTTCTACTAATGTGACTTATCTAAACATTTACGAAGAGATTTTTTAACTAAATTAATAGTTATCCGAAACGCTCCTTTAAAACACGTGTTTTTCGTAAATTAGTTTTACGCACACAATTTGACACTCAATCCTTTTAAGAAATATTTTCTTTTATATTTCAAGTATATTTTCAAGCTTGGATACAAAGTAACATCGAACAACAAAATTTCTAAGTATACTTAGCGAAATATTTTTCATATTATATTCCGCTTCAATGGTAATTTGATACATGGATCGTACTCCATTTTAAAAACCATTTGTTTTGAAAATAAGAGCAACGAGGCTCTGATACCAATTGTGAAAACGTAGAGGGGGGGGGGGGTGAATACGTTACCGTTTTAAAATCTTAAAACTTGTTGTATCAAATGTCCGTTTAAGCTTGTTCTAATATGAAAGATATTTCTAACTTGCATAAGTTAAAACATGTTGTCACACAAGTATTATCTACAAGTCACACCACACATAATGCAAATATAAAAATAAAGAGATAAGTAAAAGAAAGTGTAAACCGAACACGATGATTTATAGTGGTTCGGTCACAGAGCTCCTCTCCGCCCTACTCCACTCCCCGAGTACCCAACTCGAGAGTTACTTCACTAGATCAACAAGCTCCCTTCTCGGCGGAGAAAACCTTACACACGTCGCTTACACTTTTTTCGGTACAAAGCTAAATACCGGGTTCTAGTTCAAGGTAGAACCAACCTAACGTCGCCTATACAATTTCTGACACTAAGCTAGATGTCGAGTTCTTTTATATGGGTACAACCACTCCCATCGTCGCTTAACCTTTTTCCGGTACTAAGCTAGACACCGAGTTCTTTACAAGGGTACAACCACTCCCTCTATGTTTTATGGCCCAACATAGAAACCTTGTGTTTTATGGCACAAACACATAAACCACCTAATCTAGTATGAATAGATTACAATGATGATCCATGACATAAATGGGTCATGGATATGAATAACTAATCTAAATGAACTTCCATTGATAGGAAGCCTTCAATGAATGAAGATCACAAGCTCCCTAAACTTGTTGTGATGGATCTTCATATATGCATATGTAATCTACATGAACTTCTTGAATAAGAAGTCTTCAATCATTGAGGATGTCAAGTGCCCTTGAATCTTCATATGTTGGAATGCTATGGTGGATAATGACTTCAAGATCTTCAAACCTTCTTGGTGGATCAGGAAGTATGCTATGGATGATGTCTCATGATCTTGAGCTTGCTTCACAGGATCATTAACAGTGTATGCTTACAACATAATGAAAGTTAGTAACATTATGATCATTATGAAATGAGTAATTAATGTGTGTTTCTACATGGTTTACTATTGATCTAAATGTATGCAAAGGGTAGAGGGAATATGTATTCAAAGTGGTGAGACCATGGGTAAACAATGGGCTGCTATTTATAGCCAACAGGAATTTTACCCGGCGGATCCAAATAAAGGGATCCGTCCTTTATACCATTTGGATCTGCCGGTGTCTGCCAGCTAATAGATTCTCAAATCTTTCCATATCTTACCATATCTTGCCATATCTTCAAAAGTCAACTTGTTAGCTTGAAGATCTATACAAAATATATTACAAATCTTCCAAGATATGTAAGTGATGCATGCCATGATGTCATGTTAAATATTTCTAATTTAAGAAAGAGTAAACTACATCATTCGTCCTTTTGGTATGCATTGACCGACACATTTCGTCCTTTGACCAAAAAAATTGCACCATCCATCCTTAATTGCGAAACGTTATGCATCGTTGGTCCCTCACTCTAACTGGCATCACTAACGGGCGTTTGTTGAGGTCCAATCGAGGGTATTATAGTCTTTTTATAGTACATACACTTATATATAAACTATACAAACAAATAACCAAAGACAAACACAAAACACTATCTCCTCATCATCTTTTTATCCTCCATTCCCACCACCGGACCCCACCACCACCGCCTGACCTCAACTACCACTAAACTCCTTTCTCCACTTATGATATACGAAAACAAACACCCATTTCTTGTTAGCTAATCTGCCAAAAACCGAAGCACATGAACCTTGTCTTCTTAATCGAGTAGCACACAAGCACAAGGTCTCGACTTCAAGATCTCTTTAAAGAGGTCTCGGGTAGATTTTTGGTTTATGTTTTTTGCTTTTAAGATCAATGATGGGTGTTTGTAAGATCTTTCGAAATACGAGAAACACGCTGAGATCTTTTATCCTTTTTCTTTTGTGTTTTGAGTCATAGATGTGGATTGGAGATGGGAAATAGGACATTGTTTGTTGGGTTAATTGCAAAAGATTTAATTTTGATTGTAGGTTGTAGTGAAAAAAATATGATTTAATTTTGATTGTGGGCTGTTGGGATTGGAATCAGATCTGTGTTTATTCTTGCACTCAACCAACAGTTTTGATCAAGCAAACATAATTGGTTGTGGTGGGTTTGGTCTCGTAGATGATAATCTTTAAACTAACAAGAAAATAGATTTTTTTTTCATAAGATAAACATTAGAGGTTTAAAAATTGTTATCGTTTGTGTAAGAATGTTTAGATTACCACCAAATCTATAAATATATGATTCATATTCGATTTTGTGAAAGTTTGTCTAAGAAGAAGTGTTATAGAAGATTGTAAGTTTGATATAGATGGGCAAAAAGCTTTTTTGTTCTTAAAGATTGTTCAAGAACAAATTTTTGTATAGATGGGCACAAAAGTATTATGATGACCGGTTATAGGTTTCATCAAGAATTAAGGTGATGTTAGTTTGGTTCATATTGTATTTTTGATGTTATCAAGGATGCTCCTTTGAGAATATTATATACTTCTTTTTGAGTAATGGAGTGTAATTTTCATTGCTGTTTTAGGGAACCCATTAAGATCCGAAACAAACCCAGATCGTATAGTTTTAGGTGTCGATTATTTCCAGTTATATATAATCATTAACTTATTTATCCGAAACAAACCCAGATCGAGATATGGATTTTGGTGTCGATTTTGTTGGAGTTTTATTTTTTCGGTGATGTGTGTTGACTGGATTTGGGTTTATCATTTTTGATGATGATTTTTAGATGTAGATCGAGAGTTTGTGAGGTGTGAATCTGGGTTTTTGATGATGATTTTGAGTTTGTGTTTTGTTGACCGGATTTGTTTTGTTATGGTGTGTATTGTTTGATCCGAATTTTCTGGACATAAGGGGGTTTTGCTCGGTGGTGGTGGTGGCCGGAGTTTGGTGGTGGTCGCCGGAAGGGTCGCCGGATTCTGGGAATTGACGAAGATGCTTTTCCATTCTTATTGGATTCTGGGAAGTGAAATATTATGAAAAATGTGAGTGCCAGGGTGGTGTGTTGTAATTTACTCATATATTAGAAAAATGGATTGAAAAATGTGAGTGATAGGGTGTGTTGAAATATAAAATGTTAGACAGCGAGAAGCAGATAATAAGGAGAGAGAGGAAAAAAGAAAGAGAGAGTGTGTATTGATTATGATTTATGTGGGGGAAAGTGGTGTGGGAGGGAGAAGTGGTATGGGTGGGAAAAGACTAAAATACCCTCGATTGGACCTCAACAAACGCCCGTTAGTGATGCCAGTTAGAGTGAGGGACCAATGATGCATAACGTTTCGCAATTAAGGACGGACGCTGCAATTTTTTTGGTCAAAGGACGAAATGTGTTGGTCAACGCATACCACAAGGACGGATGGTGTAGTTTACTCTTTAAGAAATAAACATAAACATGTAAATGTATATATGTATGTAACATGTATCCTAGTGATCATGTAGCATGTATATACTAGCTTAACTAATATATGTTTACCAAGATGTATCATGTTAGTTTGAAACCTAAAGTGTACTTATCCTATTAAACTTAGGAAACATGATGTACAAGTAAGAATACTTATATATGAAAAATGTGAAATGAGGTTCTAAGTAGAATGGTTAGTCTTTTTAAAATACTTAATGACCTAGCCGTATTTTAAACATTCTAAATGGTTTGTTAAGGGTTGATCATAATGTCACATAACAAACATGTACGAACTTGTGTTGTATCATACGAGGACTCGAGAGGTGTTGAATATATGTTGAGACAAGATATGATTACAAGTAACTTGTACATTTTACGTTATGTATCAAGTTACATGTTTATCATCAATCAAAACAAATGAGACTGCTTGTACTAACAATCTCCCCAACGAGACTGTTTGCACTAACAAAATGGATACAAAGATGGATCCAAATTTAGGGATCCGCCGGATCCGCCGCCTGTTGCTCAGCTTTGCCTATAAATAGCAAGCTGATCATTTGGCCATTCTCATCACTTACATAGCATAAAATATATATTCTTTCATTTGCATATCACTAACCCATATTATTTCATTCCTAGTGATCTTCCTTTTGTAGCAAAAGAGATCAAGCATTGACAAGCTTCAACATTCTGTTGCAAGACTTGATAGTTACCTACTGTGTAACTTATTAGAGTTTAGGCATCATAGTTGCATCTTTTATTCAGTAGAATCCGGTTAGTGTTGTAGTCCTCAAAACACATAGAGTGAACGGGAGTGGTTGTACCCTTGTAAAGAACTCGACATCTAGCTTAGTGTCGGTAATCATTTAGGCAACGTCAGGTTGGTTCTTCCTTAAACAAGAACCCGGTATTTAGCTTTGTACCGGAAAAAGGTGTAAGCGACGTGTATTAAGGTTTTCTTCGCCGAGAATGGAGAGTAGGGCAAGGAAAAGAGTCCTTGTAGCCGAACCACTATAAATATCCGTGTTGTGTGGTTTGATCTTTCCTTTCTCTACTTACTTATATTATATTGTTTGTTTGTGCATACTTACTTTGAAATCACGTTAAGTCACAAAGCGAATTAATTTTAAAACGGTAAAACTATTCAACCCCCCTTCTAGTTTTCCACAATTGGTCCCTGACTTGCTACTTTCTTTCGATCGAGTCCTAGCTGGTGCAGGCTCATCATCATATTTGCAATAGCCGACATGACCCTCATTGAAAGCTTTATCATAATCTTTGTAAGCTTTTGTTTTCTTAACCTTTTCTGTCAACAGAGATTCAAGTAGTTTCATCCCTTGCTTACGTGTGCTTCCTTTGGGAATGTAGACTGACCTGATAGTCTTATCCATCTTGAATAGATGCATTTCTCGGTCTTCAAGACGTGCAGAGATGTCAGTGTTGTCGTTAATTAGATGAGCGATGATAAGCTTGGTGTAACGAACAAACAGGATTTTGGTTAAAGGTTTCTGGTAGTGACTTTGGATTTGATAGACAATATCATCCCATATAAGTAGAGCATAGTCAATCTGTTTCTGATTAACTATTCCCCAGAAGATCTGAAGATGAGACAGACGTGGGTTCTCGTTACCACTTTCCCTTCCAGATACAGATCGGGCCAGGATGAAGTATATGGTTCTCCAGGGTTGTGGGATGAGCTTGGCTTCAACCCTTAAGATTTTGGTTAATGGTTTGTTTGGTTGTACATCGTAGCCTATCTCCATAAGAAAGTTGAGAACTTCTTCTTCAGTGGGTGTTGGATAGAATTCATTGGCAGGTTCAGGAGCCTTTGGTAGTAGCAAAGCCTTGTGAAGGTAGTTTCTGTCAACAATTACTTCATTTCGGTCAATCTTGCATGTGAAATATTCTTCTCTTAAGTCTAGCTGTAGAGTGTTCCACATTTGATGAATGTAGAGTTCTGGAACACTATCAGACTTATCCAGCATACTCCTGCACTTGTGTAGCTTAAGAACCTCTATTGCTATCTGACAGGTTGGTTCAACACACTTGATCTTATGAAATTTCACCCTTGAATTGTTCTTGCCAATCTCCACATCATAGTCTTGTGGAAGAACATCAGCCTTTGTGAGCATTGGGAGTGGTGGTTGTTGTTGTGCAGCCATTTGAGATATCTGAAACATCAATCAAAGACAGATTTGCAAGATACATGAAAGTTAGCAAATAGTTATCATTCATGTGACCTTTTAGTTGCTTCATTTGATATTACATGTTCAATTAACATCTTTGGACATCATGTTGATTGTTTGTTAAAGTTGAATTCCTTTAAATGTCCATTTTGATCAATTTCGACAACTTGTGATTTATCAGAATTTCGACAGTTGAATTGCGACAGATATCTAATTGTGACAGTTTTTGGCCAATTTCGACAATTTTACAAATTCCGATAGATTTATGGTCCAATTTCGATGATTTTGAATTTCGATGACTTTTGACCAATTCCGATGGAAAAACCTGAATTGCGATAAGTTATGTACAATTGCGACGGAAATCTAAAATTGCGATAAATTTGGCCAATTGAGATGAAAATTTTGAATTTCGACAAGTTTTGTGCAATTGCGACAATTTTATCAAATTTCGATAGATTTTGCAATTCCGACAAAACTTATCCAATTTCGGCAGATTTTGCAATTTTGACAATTTCTTATACAAGAAATTGCGACAAACACTCTAGACGTACATTTATCTTGGTTCTTTGTCGAAATTTGATTTTCCTGTTCAATAAAACCAATTCACAAGTTATTCTTTACACTTTAAACCCTGTTTATCAACTTAAAATGCAACAACACTTAATTTCGACAAATCTTATTCTTCAAATTATCGGAATTCACAAATACTTGTTAGAATTTTGTTTAACTAATTCCAATAGATTCATATGATATTCTTGAATTCTTTGGTCCATATCTTAACACATTTTATCCACAAAATCGAAAGATAGAACTTATTCGAGTTCATCTAAAACCCTAATCATCGAAATTGTTTCAAATGAGTTTTTGGGTTTGATTCATTGGTTAAAACATGTAATTCGACCTATATTAACACTATCTCAACACATTAATTAGGCCACAACACACTTAATTCAATTTCCCTAATTCCGACGTGTAAACCCTAATTTATGAACATGCATCATTTGTGTTTTTGGGTTCGATTAAAGACATATAACATGTTTAGGACATGATTCTGACCAAAACCCACCATTCAATTTCACCTTAAACACACAAAATCATAAAACCCGATTCAACATAAACCTTAAATCTATAAGACTCGATTATGAAAGATTGAGCCGTTGGATCTTGAAATCCTTTAAAACCATTACTTATAATCATATAAACAACGTTTAAACACTCACAGGTTAGTAGATTCTTGAATGGATTTCTGGTTTGAATTCGAACCGTGGATTAAGGTGGGTGAAGAGTAAATGCTATTAGGTGTAAAGTAAATGCAGTTAATGCATTTTCACCTTTTTTGTTAAAGTTTTAATCTTTCCAACTTTTACACATTTAGTCCTCTAATCTCATTGTTTTTCTATCTAAGTCCTAACTCACAACTTATACATTAGACTTGACATGTTCTTGACCAGAACAATTTTAATACTCCCCCTTGACTTATGAGTATTTGAAAAACATTTTTTAAGATCAAGGAGGGTATCACACAGATGATTTTACCACCATTTTTAGTAAAGCAACAATTTTAAGGAAAATATGCAAGTACAAATTTTAATGAAATTTTTTTTTTTAATTTGAATTTCTTTCTCCCCCTCAACACTTGTTCATAAATAATTGGTAATGTTTTGAAATGAATAAAGTGTTGACGGAAATTTTGTACTTGCATGCACGCATTTTTTTTTTTTTTTTTTTTTTTAAGAATAAAAAATAGAAAATCTTTTTGTGTTTTTGATAAAATATTTACAAAGATAGTTTTGGTGTTTGACTTTCTTTAATTGTTTGTAAGAAAGTTGTTTAAATCCTCTGGAGTCAAACAACTCATACCAATCTGGTGAACTAATTCCACAAATCTTGCATGGGGCAAGGCTTTGGTGAATAAGTCTGCCAGTTGGTATTCTGTACCCACAAAATAAAGTTCAATGGTACACTGTTCCACGTGCTCCTTGATAAAATGGTATCGTAGTGCTATATGCTTGGACTTCGAATGCTGAACGGTGTTGCACGAGATTGCAATGGCACTCTTGGAGTCACAGTATATTGGAATCTTGTTGAATACATAACCATAGTCCATCAGTTGTGATCTCATCCAGATGACTTGAGCACAACATGCTGACATGGCTGCGTATTCAGATTCTGTTGATGACAGTGATGTACAATCTTGCTTCTTTGACTGCCAAGAGACAAGTTTGTCTCCAAGGAACTGCACTCCTCCAGACGTACTTTTACGAGTATCTAAGCAACCTGCATGATCAGCATCTGAAAACGCAATTAGTTCAAAGCCAGAATCCTTTAGATACCAGATCCCCAAATGAATGGTTCCCTTTATCTATCGAAGGATTCGTTTAACCTTAGAGAGGTGTCTTTCTGTAGGTCTAGACTGATAGCGGGAGCAAAGATGTGTTGCAAATACAATATCTGGTCTGCTGGCTGTTAGATACATGAGTGACCCAATCATACTTCGGTATTTGGTAGGGTCAATTGGCGTCCCATGTAAATCAGCATCCAGCTTTGGAGATGATGCAGACATTGGAGTATTATATGTGTCACAACTTGTCATGCCATGCTTTTTCAAAATTTCAAGAGCATATTTGGACTGGTTTAAGAAAATACCACGGGGGGATTGATGAACTTGCAGTCCTAAGAAGTAAGTTCACCCATCATGGACATCTCAAAGTTTTGTTTCATTAGTTTAGCAAAAGCATTTGAGTACTTTTTATGGGTTGAACCAAAAATGATGTCATCCACATAAATTTGAACTATTAAGATGTCCTCCCCGTATTTTTGTATAAACAATGTCCTTTGGTGAGCTGATTAGCAATTAGGAATGCAGACAGTTTATCGTACCATGCCCTCGGGGCTAGTTTAAGGCCATAGAGGGCTTTCTTGAGCCGGTACACATGGTTTGGATGTTCTGGATCGACGAAGCCCTCTGGTTGTGTGACGTACACTTCCTCACGGAGTTGTCCATTTAGAAATGCAGTCTTCACGTCCATTTGATATACGGTGATATTCTTGTGGGCAGCATACGCCAGAAACATACGAACGGCTTCAAGTCTTGCCACTGGTGCGAAAGATTCCTCAAAGTCGATACCTTCTTCTTGACTGAAACCTTTAGCAACCAACCGAGATTTGTTATGAATAACTGTGCCATCAGCATCCAATTTCTCCTTCCAGATCCATTTAAGTCCGACAACGTATACTCTATCGGGTCTTTTTACCAGTTCCCAAACTTCAAGACGTTTGAATTGAGCAAGTTCTACTTGTATTGACTCAATCCAGTTGTCGTGAGTTAAGGCTTCTTTAATATTCTTGGGTTCTGTCTGACAAACGGTGAGTGCATAAATGCAAGTTTCACCGTCTGTGTGGAGTCTTTTCCGTGTCATGACCGGATTGTCTGGATTACCAATCACGTTCACTAAAGGGTGATCCTTGGTCCATTTATGGGTAGAAGGGCAGTGTTGAAAATTGTTGTGCATATTTGACGGATCCAAGTTGCTCGTTGACGACTCAGCAATATCTGGAACGGTTGGAGCTGGAGCAAATGGATTGAAGAAAGCATTTCTGTCATAATGTGCGGGTGTGGGTTCTTCTTGAGATAGGAGGGGATCTTCAGCTGTAGTCTCAGTATTAGAAGCTGTTTGTTCTACTGATGATGATGTTTCTGTTGGAGGTGCATCATCAGTAACTGCTGTTGTTGTAGTTACTGGTGTATCAGGTACTGGAATTTGGACAGGTTGTGCAGCGGAACTGGTGGATACATCTGAAGCACGACTAACAAGAGAATCATCGAATATCGGAGCAAACAAGTCTTCCAAATCCATGCGGTTGAGAGAGAGTAGTACAGCTGATTGATCAGGGAAGTTCAGACGGTTAGTAGCGGGTCCTAAGCTGTTTTGCACATAAGTCATATCCGTGAGTTCATCAAAATGAGCGTGTATTGTCTCTTGAATTTCTCGGGTTCGACGGTTCCAGATACGAAATCCTTTAGAATTCTTACAGTATC
Source organism: Artemisia tridentata subsp. tridentata (assembly GCA_021014915.2). NCBI lineage: Eukaryota > Viridiplantae > Streptophyta > Magnoliopsida > Asterales > Asteraceae > Artemisia > Artemisia tridentata. Next base: position 21,061,326 of record CP139501.1, on the reverse strand, counting down.
CAACAAAGATTCCAATATCAGCTTTGGCTTTCAATTTTCCAAGATCATCACGATCATTATTTGGGTAACAGAGGGCCCCAAATACATGAAAGTAATTTATGTTCGGTTTTATTTTGTGAACAAGTTCATATGGGGTTTTGTGGTGCCTTTTGTTGATCATACAACGGTTTTGAGTATAGCAAGCGGTTGAGACAGCTTCAGCCCAGAGGTAATCAGGCAATTGAGCGTTTATCAACATCGTCCTTGCAGCTTCCACTAACATCCTGTTGCGTCTTTCGACCACTCCATTCTGTTCAGGGCTGCGTGCAATGGATGTTTGGTGTTCAATCCCTACTTTCTCAAAATATTCACGAAGGGTGTGATTCTTAAATTTGGTTCCATTATCTGTTCTGACTTGTCTAACGTTATTGCGGAGCTGAACCTGAATTTTTGTGAAAACTTATTTTAGAGGTTACTAACAATAAGTTTTGTGATCGTTTATGGACTCTAGGTTGTTACAACTTTGATCTAGGATTTTGTCTATGACTAGCATGATGATAATATTGGTGGAATATTCAAATGAAAGAAACATTATTATCACAACAAGGTTTTGCCAAACTTTCTCTTTTGTTATAAAATCAGCCCCAATACTACTTGATCAATAGCAGTACGATTACACTCTAATCAGGGATCGAAGATCCTTGAGGCTAAACAAACATAACAACATCAGACCCCATTTCTGATGTTCCCACACACACTCACTATTTGATGTTTTACATTTTAACACATTTCTGTGTTTAAATTCTAAGCATACTAAACACTTGTAAAACATATTTTTATCTAAGGGGTAAGATCTCCTTTTATAATCCAAGGAGAGCTTTTACAATATGATAAGACTTTGTCTACTACTTGCTTGTTATGTGTCAGTCATTAAGATACAACATGTATCTTGTTTTACAACTTTGTTGACTGAACAAATATCTAGATATTATCTAAGGATAATATCTTCTTCATCCTTATCCATCCAGCAGCAGTATGACTCACTGATCAGCAGCAGCTTCATTTGTACTAGCAGCAGTATCAGATACACTACCAGCAGGAACAGATACACTACCAGCAGAAACAGATACACTACCAGCAGGAACAGATACACTACCAGCAGAAACAGATACACTACCAGCAGTATCATTTTATGCCTAGCAGCAGAATCTACTTAGCGTATTTTGCTTATCATTTCAGTATTTCTTCATGTTTCATTCTTCTTGTTCTGTGATCATCAAATCTATGAAAATATAATTCCCAACAAACTTCCCCTATTTGATGATTACAAAACAAACACGTTCTTGTACGAATTTCCCTAGACGAAGTAGAGAAATTGAGATAATTAAATCTCACCATGAATGAAACCATACTGTCTTCCCCTTAATCTATGCTATCCACCACATCTCTTCCCCTTTTTGTTATCAACAAATAGAAAAAGTATACAAATATGATCTTTACAACTACAAACTAATACTACACATCCAATCTATCCTTCTAATATCTCAAATTACCTTCCATTAAGCTTTCCGCACTAAAAATGAACTTGAGACAGTAAAATTTTAAACCATCAGTAGCAATACTAATCAACAATAATAAGAATCAATAACTTTCCCTTGTGGTGATGCATAAGTATAATAAATGGTTAAACACTTGAACATTTAAGCTTCCCCTGAAACCCATATGTTAACCATTCGAATCTCCAATTCTGTAGGCTTTAATGACTGATGAAGAAAAACCAACCATTACTAACTTGATGATGAAACAGAATAAACCAACCTTGTGTCTTATGTCTTGTACTAAAAATTAACTTTGAACTTATACTAACACAATATAAGTAGACCGAAATCTCTTGATAAAATCCTCATCTTCAATGAGACACTGAGCACTACAAAGTAACTTCTTTAAGTGATAGTTAACTAGGTCTTCGTCCATCCACCCCTTGACCTATGAAAACTAGATTTAACAAGTCTTTGTCAAACTTCTTGAAGCACAAACAAGTTATCTTCTTACAAAAAGGTGTGATAAAACACCTTAGATATAATAAAACACAACTTTGAAAAATTCTACTTCATCTTCAAATAAGCAACAAATAATCTTTTTCTCCAATAATAAATTGATAAACAATCCTTTAATCTTTTAAGAACATAACCTAACTCTCTTCCCTCTGAGTGAGTGTTCTTCCCCTTTGTGTGTGTAAACCAAGAAAGAAAACCAAAAATTTGATCATACCTCAACTGTTTTTTCATCAGTTTTCAACGATGCATATCTTGCAACCTAAGGCTCAGATTAAAGATCCCTCCGGTGAGAATCTACCTTGATATACCAAGAACCTCCAGTAAAAATTTCAGCCCGATCCAACGGTTAACGAAGGAGTTATCGCCTTTTGAAAACAGCTCTGCAGTGAGTTACGAAAATACGAACCAGATCCGAATTTTTCTTCTTTCTTTAGCTAAAACCTTTTCTTTTCCTAGATCCAGAGCCCCCTCTCTGATACCAATGTGAAAACTTATTTTAGAGGTTACTAACAATAAGTTTTGTGATCGTTTATGGACTCTAGGTTGTTACACATTTGATCTAGGATTTTGTCTATGACTAGCATGATGATAATATTGGCTGAATATTCAAATGAAAGAAACAATATTATCACAACAAGGTTTTGCCAAACTTTCTCTTTTGTTATAAAATCAGCCCCAATACTACTTGATCAATAGCAGTACGATTACACTCTAATCAGGGATCGAAGATCCTTGAGGCTAAACAAACATAACAACATCAGACCCCATGTCTGATGTTACCACACACACTGACTATTTGATGTTTTACATTTTAACACATTTCTGTGTTTAAATTCAAGTATACTAAACACTTGTAAAACATATTTTTATCTAAGGGGTAAGATTCCTTTTATAATCCAAGGAGACCTTTTACAATATGATAAGACTTTGTCTACTACTTGCTTGTTATGTGTCAGTCATTAAGATACAACATGTATCTTGTTTTACAACTTTGTTGACTGAACAAATATCTAGATATTATCTAAGGATAATATCTTCTTCATCCTTATCCATCCAGCAGCAGTATGACTCACTGATCAGCAGCAGCTTCATTTGTACTAGCAGCAGTATCAGATACACTACCAGCAAGAACAGATACACTACCAGCAGAAACAGATACACTACCAGCAGGAACAGATACACTACCAGCAGAAACAGATACACTACCAGCAGTATCATTTTATGCCTAGCAGCAGAATCTACTTAGCGTATTTTGCTTATCATTTCAGTATTTCTTCATGTTTCATTCTTCTTGTTCTGTGATCATCAAATCTATGAAAATATAATTCCCAACAATTTTGGTGAGATAGGTGATGATCATCGAAGGAGTTTGATCTTTGGTTCGAAGAAAGTAGACCCAAGTCCATCTTGAAAAATCATCGACGATTACCAATATGTATCGCTTCCCGTTGATTGTTTGAACTTGCATCGGGCCACACAAATCCATATGTAGAAGTTGGAGAATATGATCCGTACTGTGCTCGGTTTTAGGAGGAAAATGACCACGGGTACTCTTCCCTTGTTCACATGCTGGACAAAGGTGATCTTTGGCATACCGAAATCTTGGAAGACCGTCGACTAACTTATGACGAGCAAGATCGGTCATTGTTTTGAAATTCAAATGAGACAAACGTTTATGCCATAGCCATGATTTTGTAGAGTGTGCCTTGGAGAGTAAACAAATTGGAGAAGAAGTGGTCATGTCTGAAAGGAAATGGTGTAGAGACTCGTTCCGCGTTTTCCTGTCATAAGGTCGTTTCCTTGTAGGTCACGAACAAAGCAGGTTTTCTCCCTAAATGCAACTTCCAAATCACCATCACAAAACTGCCCTACTGAGAAAAGGTTATGTCCAAGGCCTTCAACGTAGTATACACGGCTAATCTCGATGTTTCCGTTGATATAGTCCCCATAGCCCATTACAGCGGCAAAGTGATCATTCCCGAATCTGACAATTCCTATGAACTTTGCAACAAAGTTTACTAGAAGTTTTAGGTGGCCTGTCATGTGTTGGGAACATCCGCTATCAACAATCCAAAGTACGATTTGAATCACCTGCATCACAAGAAGACAATGCAGATGGAGAGACGGTAACGGTGGAACCCGTTGGGTTAGTAGTACAGTTTTTAAGCATTTTAGGTAACCAAGTAAAACTAGGTTTATGCTATAGCCATTATTGCCATGTCCAACTAGATTATCCTTTCTTCTTAGTAAATGCACTAGGTGATTGGATTATTTTTGTAGCAACTATGGTTTTGTCTACGGCAGTCTTAGAAACTACATTTGGCGGTTTTCCTAAAATATACTTAGCAGCAGTAGTGGGCCTAGTGGAAATGCCATATGCACGTTTTTGATTACGAGTCAAAAGAGTCTTTGCAACACAGTTTTTATGATTACCAGATGATATACTTGAACGATAAAACACACAATAAGCATCAGCAATAACATCATTCAGAAAATTCACAGTCTTAGCATTTGTTACATCACAATTAGAATTACACATTTTAATGTTCGATTCTACATGAGACATAACATGCTTTTTATTCAGATTCCTAATGTGGTCTTCTATTTCTTGATCTTTAGGTGTGCCGCTCTTATGTAGCCAGATACTAGTCTTCTTTTTTTTCTTTTTAGTCTTGGATATGCTAACGCTAGGTGGGGTGTCTAGTCCTGTAGAAGTCGAAGCATGCACATTAGTGGTCTGAAGGGATGCTTTCTTAGGTGTCTCATCTACTTTATACATGCCTGGTGCAATCACATTCTTGTGAACAAATTTCCCTTTTTCAAGTAATTTGATTTTCTCTTTTAACTCAATGATGATGTGTTTTTGTTGTTGAATTTTGGAATCCAATTCTCGGTTTAATCGAACAGTGTCATTCCTGTTTTGGCAAACTTCATCAATGTCCTTTTCATATTCAAAAATTTGATGTTTTAAAATAGCATTTTCTTTTTCAATATTCTGAATTTTGAAAGCATGACTGTTTTGAAAGGACAATGATTCTTTTTGGCTTTGTAATTTTAACTCAAAGTCAAGACTCTGAGTCTGACACCATTGCAATTTTTGATTGAGTTGGAAAATTTCATTTGAAAATTTGTTTTCCACATCATCATTGACTTTGCGAAGTCTCTCATTTTCTCTTTTCAAATTATTAATTTCAAGTCTCAACATCTTAGTATCAACAGAATGATCATCAACAAGCATTTCATTACAAGACACATAAATGGAATTCATAATCATAGATATAACATCAGAACATAGAACATTCTCCAAGAGTCGATCTGCTTCTTTTTGCAAAGCTTTGTTTTTACATTTTTGGTTTGAGATCGTTTTTTTCGTTGCTTCGAAAATGCTCATCATGGATGCAACCTCTGATTGAAGTTCCTGTTCCCAATGTGTAGCACAAAGTCTCAGGTGTTGAACGTGTGGCAAAAATTGTTTTTGAAAAACCTCTCTCTTTTCTTTTTCATAGGGAGAAAGAAAAGTAGAGACTGTTTCGTTCAATTTCTTGTTCTAAAATTTTTATGTCTTCCATAAAAGTATTAAAATATCTAAGGACTAGACATTGTTTTGGCAATGGTGCAATTACACCTGAATTTGGTAAAGGGCCATTGACTTGTGCTACTGTGTTCACAGGACCAACCTCAGAAGATTCATTCATTTCTATTAAAGACCATGACTGTTCTGATTTATCTTGTTGTGGTACGAAGGTGTCATTAATATGAGGTACTCTTGAGTAATCATATGGTTTATTAAATTTTACATTACTCATTTTAGATTAACTCTCTTCGTCCTGTTCAATTTCCTCTTCACGATTATAAACAACAACACGCATGAAAGAGTCATCAAACAAATGTTCTGCACTATATAACTTCGGATTTTCCTTGAGTGCTTTATTTAAAAAACTTGGTTTTTCATCCCCAATTGCAAAGCCATATCCTTGGGGATTTTGCTTTAGAGAAAATTTCTGAATGGTTGTTACTGACTCACCAGTTTTATACACAACTTTTTGAAACTCTTTAAGTTTACATTCCAACTCAACGATTTCCTTAAGATAGGAATCAACATGTTTCCTTGATATTTGTTTGTGTTCAGAAAAATTATCTTGACAAGTTATCAACTTTGTTTTTGTTTTGGAAAGTTCAGAGTATAGGATGTCAACTTGTTTTTGAAAATCTAATCTTTCTTGTTCCTTTTGTGAAATTAATTCATTTTTGGAAACAGTTAATTCACGTATCTGATGTTCTAACTCTTGTTCTTTCACATAAGATTGTTGGAATGCAACTTCAAAACTTTTTTCCCGTTTTTCTTTGGTTTCATAGTTTGAAAGTTGAAGTTTATAGCACTCAAGATCCTTAGTCAACAATGCAACTTTTGCGTTTAAATTTCTATTTATCTCATTGCACTTATCAATTTGGGATTTCTGTGAGTCTAACTGTGTTTGGGTGGTCAAGAGCAAGGTCATGAGCTCTGGATCTGGGCCAAGCAAAAATTGTTCAAGTTGATCATTATTATCATCATCATCAAGAGGATCATCAAATGAAACAACCGGGTTAATTTGATCTTTATCAAATGTAACTACGGTGTTTATTTGGTCATCGACTTGAAAAGATAAGACAGAGTCATCTTGACCAACATGATCTTCAGCTGATACAGATGTAGAGGGGGCTACTATTTCATGAATGAGACATGTTGAGTCATGTACCTGAGACAAGCCATCTGTATCATATACAGGGCCTGTTTCACCTATGTGCATCTCTTGCATATTGGCCATCAACATCACGGCTGCATTGGCTTCTAGATCTTCCATATCATCATCATCAGAGTAAGCATTAGCCATGAAGTTGTGCTCTTTTTCAGTAAGTGTACCCCCAACTTCATCTTTAAGAGCGTAGGACACATGATCTAACTCTATCACACACTATATATCTTGTATATAAACTCTTATTGATCGTATGTATGGTTATGTAAGCCGTGTATGTATATAAGATGAATAAGAGATGAAGAGAAAACTATATTAAAACACACACAAACACACGTCCACCTTATGAGTGAGGTGTGGTGTGGTATATGTAGTACAAGAGAAATGAGCCATGGGCTTTTCTATGGGCTTTACATCATGGATTGGACTTATGTTTACTTCTTACATTCAATGGACTAGTCTATCTTAACTATTAACCACTTAGCTTAGTCTAAATCCATGAGCCCTTTTAACTATTCTATTACATTTTACACGACACAATACAAAGTTGTTGGTAACCAAATGATCATCACTTTTTATCAATGCTAACAATCTCCCCCTAAGGGATGGTCATTCAAATGACGCTCCGTATGATTAGGTCTTTAGTCTTCCTATTCTTGAACTTTGTGTATCGTTGTAGAATAGTCTTGCTTCTTCGTTCCTTCATGCTTTGTGATCTTTGAGATAATCGTTTTTCGGTTCTTCATGCCTTTCATCAACATCTTCTACATATTTGCATTGTCGTCTCTTCTATCATACTCATACTTCTTGATACTACTATGATCTTCATACTTATGTCTTCCTCACTTGTTACATGAACTTGTTCTTGACATCTTGATTAGCTTTATGACTTTGTCGTAACACTTTTGTCTTTAACTTGATCTTTTTGTCTTGAAAATTTTCACTTTGAGCTTTGTTGAGGATGATCTTCATAAGTATGAGTATGAGGAGATGTAGATGATGTGCTATATGATGATGGTAGATGGACTTTCCTCAGTACCTGCATAAAATAGTTAGTAATAAAGCGTCCAACACTTACAGGTTTGGATGTCGAGATTGTTAACAGCATAGTGTGAAAACTTTCTCTAATCCTTACCAAGGCCGTTCCTGAACTGGATGCCCCCGAGAGAGCTAACTCAGATACACCGAAGTGTATCAACGATTCAGGTGAGCCGCTGAAGTACAGCGAAGTATCACTTCACGACTGTAGACCGTTTGAAGCAAATAACCATCATGATATAAGGCGAGATCCGTAGATCTCATTAAGACTCTTGTACACCTTGTGTCCTTTTTGGTGAACACAGGTGCATTATATAGGAAGTGTATCCTAAGAGATCCTTTAATGAATCTCATGGCTCTAGACTCAATTATGTGCGTTCTGGTTTTAGTAGTCGGAGGCATGGAGCAGAGTGCCACCTTTTCAATATCAACACATCTCGGAGTGAGAGGCCGATAGATCATGTAAGGTTCTCCGTGAGAAATGAAACAAATATCTTTTAAGAGATATCTGAGTGGCTACGAGGGGTTGTGCAGCGCGTCACTGGGTCCATGACGTCTTGTCTTCAATATCAGTATCAACTTTGTGATTACCGATAGCAGATGTATTAACCCGGTTTCTGCCCTAAGTTTTCATGGAGGGCTATTTCTTTTCACCCTTTCATAAACTTTTCTTTTTTCATTCTTCAACCCTTTCTTTCTCCTTTCTCACTTACTCCTTTTTTCAATCTTACATAAGGACTTCTAATTCTAATCTATTGGAATTGTCCTTGGGTAGATCCCTTCGGCTCTAGCGGATCATAGGACATAAACCTAACCATAATCACCTTATTACTCCATGATTATCCTAGATTTATTGATCACATACCATAAAACCTTTTGTGAAAATCTCTCAAAGTGTTTATGAATAAAACACATTTTGTTAACACTTCGAGAGTTTTGTTGTTACTGAAATACTCCCCCTACACATATGCTTATGCATTTTTTAAGATAAGTATGTACATGGTGGGTAGAGTTCGTACATTTGAATTTATCGATTTTTAGTGAACATGACCGTCGCAAGACACGTTTACATCACTAGTTAGACTAGCTTGAAATTATTACCCGTCCTGGTCATATTCAAAGAGAATCTCTCGAATTGGTACATCCTACTTAGACAAGTCCTTTGCGAGACACGTTTACATCACTAGATAGACCAGCTTGAAATTATTACCCGTCCCGGACAAGTCTTTTCGATAAATGACATTTAATTTTCGTCAATTTGAGGGTAAAATCTGAGTCGAGCTCTTTTTGAGATTCAACTACGATCTTTAAACATTTTTGATCACATTTTAATCACGTCTTCTCCCCCTCAAAAATAGCATATCGTGATATTTTTGATATCAACTGATTAAAAGAAAGCTTTTGGAGAGATAGACGAATTTGTTTTAGCATGAATTTGGAACATTTTATTTTTGATTTTAATACTCCCCCTTAAATAAAGCATAAATCAATTTTAGGGGTTTTGGAAGGAGTTATCTTGAGCATATAATAAGTTGAAAGATTTTGAAAAAATCTTTTGAAAAATCTTGATCATGTTGTCAAGAATTCTTTATTTTGTCTTTGAAATTACGAGTCCCGATCTGAAATAATTAGAAGTCATCATTGTAGCCCGGGTTTCGTACTGAAGTATATGAAAGCCTGATGAACTCAAATAAGTACATTTTATTACTATCAATTATCCTATTAATTTGACTTGTTTTACTATATTATGTATGAGGATTGATACTTAATCGTTTACTTTTGTAATTCTCAGGTAAAAACAAGCATTTGGTGAAACTTAGCGATTATGGACTAAAAACGGAGTAAAATGATCAAGTTTGGAATTGGTTGTTGGAATGAAGAGAATGAAGACCACTGCCTGACTTTGAAGAATGCGCCGCATGGATTTATCCCATGCGCCGCATATGAAACTTTGGTCAACGAAGAATAACCAACTTGTTCTACTCCAGATGCGCCGCATCTCACTCATTACATGCGCCGCATCACTATCAATATTTCACCAGATACGATCCAAGATACAAGAGGACATGCGCCGCATCTATAAATGGGTTACGCCGCATCTTCTGACGGTGTACGAATATTCCTGAATATTATAATCTTGGACCCCACGCGAAGTTAAGTAAATGCGCCGCATCTACTCCTTAGATGCGCCGCATCTCACCCTCAGACAGAAACTATAAATACCCCAAAGACCAGACGAATTAAGAGTTCCGAAGTTTTAACAGAAGACCGAAGACCAGAAACCTAGGACGAATTCAGTCAAGGTAGCAGCACAAGACACACCCAAATCAAAGATACAAGAGTTGTAAGAAGGTGCTGCATGTGTTTAATTCATTAAGTAGTTTTGTTTTATTGTGTTAGTAAACTTTAATTCATCAAGATTGGTGGCTTGTGTAATGTGACAACGGAAAGGTTGCACTCCCTTAAAACTGCTTTCTCATCAATTAAAGTTTATATGTTAGTGTCATTGGTGACTTTTATTAGTGCATTGATAACCTCTGTGGCTAGCTGAGCGTTGATCGGGTCGCCATGCCTCTGCCCTCGCCTATTTATTAGATGCCTATGCATTCTATGGTCTGTAGAAAAGTAGGAGATAGATAAATAGGATAGTCATAAGTAATCATTAAGGGTTTACTCGCCGATAAGATTAGAACCAATGAGAAAGGACTTAATCTCGGTGCGTTGCATCGAACTATACACTTCATATAACACTAGCAATAAAACAAGTGACAAACTACTTATCATAAGGACAGCCCTCTTATTGTCTCGAGTATTTATCTGTGTACGTGTGTGTTACTTGCTGATTCGTGCCTATTGGTTTAGTTTATTATTTAATTGCAACCAAATTGTGCCAGTCTCTCAGGCTGAAACCCCCTCGCGCTAGAATAGGTTGTACAGCTAACTTAATATATTAAAATACTGATTAGAATAACTAGATAATACGTTCCACTCTTAGTGATCGACACTCTACTTACCATTATATTCATACTGACCGGGTACACTGCTCGTTAGGTGTGTGTGTTATTGATAAGTCGGCTAAATATAAATTTAAAACTTGATTAGGCATTAAAACTGCTAAACCGCAACGACACACGCAGCACATCAAGTTTTTGGCGCCGCTGCCGGGGAATGAATTGTTATTATCTGTTAATTTGATTAGTATTTTAATTAGGTTTTTAATTTTTATCTAACCGCTAATTTTGTTGTGTATTAGATTAATTTGCATTCATTGTACTATTTTGCATATTTTCTGTTTTTGTGTGTTATTTGCTTGCTTTTGTTTGTGTTTATTTTCGTGTGTCTTTATTTGTTTTAATTTTTCGTATTTTTTTGTTTTCTGCTAGGGGTGCAAACGAGCCGAGCCGAGCCCGAGCTTCCCTATAATCGAGCTGGCTCGTCAGTTTTTTTAACGAGCTCGAGCTCGAGCTCGGCTCGATCCGAGCCTTTATTTTTGTGCTCGAGCTCGGCTCGTAAACTTTTCACAAAGCTCGGCTCGCTTAAACGAGCCTGATCGAGCTCGCTTTATCTGCTTCGCTACACACATAAAATTACACGCACCTTCATCTCATATATAATCTACTGGCTGTAAACTTCAGAATTATATTCTTACATCGCCAGGTTAGAAACCCGCATTGCAAATTGTAAAAGATTATCAGCCATAGCTAGAAGAAAGTATAAAACACAAAAAAGATTGTCATAAGGAAAATTATATGAATCGATACCCAGACAAACCATCTTCGAACAACAACAAAATACCCTCTAATCCTACAACATCGAAACACCTCAAGACCCGAATTAAATCAACTCCCATCAATCAACCACAAGACTCGAATTAAATCAAAACGCGAAAATCATACAAGATCTCAGAAAGTTTCAACTTTTTCTCTAATCTTCTTAAAGATTTTTTTTAGTTGAAACTAATTCATCATCATAGATCTATGTGGAGTGAACCCTCCTCTTTAATATTCGAATAGACTTAACGAAAGACCAAGACATCAGTCTCAATCGTTCGTTTTATTCGGTTACAGGAAAAACGAAACACAAAAACAAACGTTAAGCAAACCTACCCGAGACCATTTTTAATGATCTTGAAGCCGCATCTCTACTCTTTGTTCACGAATCAAACAAGATAAAGAAAGTAGTGTGATTGGTGTTTTGTGACTCGTTTGATTTAGAGAAGTAAGATTAAAGGGTATATTATTCGGATTGAAGATGGTGACAGATCGAGATGAAGATGTTATTTATATCACCAAGTGTATATTATTCGGATTGATGAGGAGAGAGCAGATATGGCCATGGGTGAGTGGGGGCGGATGTAACAACATATATGTGATTAGGGTTACTAATTTTTAGGGTATTAGTATCTTATTTATATCACAGTATCACCAATTGTAATGTTGGGCTCGATATGGGTTTTATATCACTAAGTGTAATGTTGGGCTCGACATGGGTGTTGGGCTTGTTATTGGGCTTGGCTATTGAGCTCGATAAGGCTCGACGAGCCAACTCGAGCTCGATAAGTGAAGCTCGAGCTCGGGCTCGATAAGTAAACGAGTTGATTTTCAGGCTCGAGCTCGGCTCGAGCTCGACAAGGCTCGGCTCGTTTCGAGCTTTTTATCGAGTCGAGCTCGAGTAGCTCGCGAGTAGCTCGGCTCGTTTGCACCCCTATTTTCTGCTATCGTTGTACTGAGCCAAATCGAACGATACGGCGCATCTGATTTCTCAGATACGGCGTATTGCGTTTAATTTTTATAAAATACAACGCGTTTAATTAATTCGATACGACGCATCTTTTCCCCAAGATACGGCGTATCTGTTTTTAATAAGAAATTTTTTTCTCTAAGCGATAAAGCGATACGACGCATCTTTTCCCCAAGATACGGCGTATCTGTTTTTGATAAAAAAAATTTCTAAACGTTAACGCCATACGACGCATCTGCTTTAGCAGATACGGCGTATCTATTATTTTAATTAAAAACAGTTTTCGAATTATTAAACAGATACGGCGCATCGATCTCTGTCGATACGGCGTATCTTCTGAATCAAAAATCTCGTATTTTGAAACGTAACGAAAATACGGTGCATTAACTTTCGTTAATACGACGCATTTAATTTTAAATAAATATCGATTTTTGATTAATTTAATTCGATACGGCGCATTCTTAATTTCTAAGCGGCGTATCTATTTTCTGAATAAAGTCTGATTTAATTTTAACGATTATTAGATACGGCGTATCCAACTTTTTGGATACGGCGCATCGTCTGCAGATATCAGTAGCTTTAATTTTTCGTATTCCGTTTTCGTTGTTAATTTTCTGATATATTACTTTCTTGAGCATACCCTACTGATGCTTTTGTGTTGATTTCAGGAAGTGCATGACCAGGAGTTCGACTAAGAACTTGATTCAACCTTTCGAAGATCCTGAACGAGCCCTACATTCGCTTAAAAGGCTTTTCAACACAAGAAGCTTTGATCTTTCAAGTTCACTCGAGCTTGATTACTTTTCTGAAGAAAAAGAGGAAGTTGAAACAGAAACAATGGGCGAAAATACTACTATGGAGGAATACATGAACAGTACCCGTGCTGATTACACTTCAGGAGTTGCTAGACCAAAGTTTGATGATAAGTCAAAATTTGAGTTGAAGGGTCAGTTTCTCAAAGAGCTCAGAGAGAATGCTTTCAGTGGGACGGAACATGAGGATGCTAATGAGCATGTTGAAAAGGTCCTGGAGATTGCAGATTTGTTTACTTCAGAAGGAGTCACTGACGATCAACTCATGCTTAGAATCTTTCCAATCTCACTAAAAGGAGCTGCTAACAAGTGGCTAAGGAATGAACCTGCTAGTTCAATCACTACATGGGAAGGTTTGAAGAGCAAATTCCTGAAGAGATATTGTCCACCTGCTAAGACTGCTAAAAAATGGAGGCTATCAACAGTTTCAAGCAAGAGCCTGATGAAACTCTTTATCAAGCTTGGGAACGATTTAAAGATTTATTAATAAAATGTCCTCAACACTATCTAACCCCTATGCAGGAGATAATATTGTTTTATCAAGGACTGGACGTGCCTACTAGACAGATTTTGGATGCTAAGGGAGCTGTACCTCAAATGAGTGCAACTAATGCTAGGAAAGCGATCCAAGAAGCTGCTGATCATTCTCAGAAATGGCACGATGGGACCTCTACTAGATCTAAGAGCAGCACTAATTTTGACGGGATTGCTGCTATTCAAGCTCAATTGGTATGTGCTTATTCACATACCTTTTATTTACCAAAAACCGGACCAAAAAGACCAAAAACCCGACCAAAATGCCAAAAGATATTGTGTTTTTGTGTTTTTGCATGTGCAGGGATGGATATCGTGAAAATTGACAAAAGACACAAGAAAATCAAGAAAACGAGCACGAGATACGAAAAGGCTCAGAACCGGAACCGGAAACAAAGAAAATGGTCAAAAAGGCATCCCAAGTCCTCCATCTATCTGAAGTCGTCAACATTAGCCCTTGGATTCAACTTTGAAAAAATGGCAAGATCAGTCCCTCAAAAATCCAGAAATTACACTTTTAGTCCCTATGTTTAAATTCCTCAACGTTAACCAAAAACCGGATCACACATTATAATAAAAATTCCAAATCCAATCCACAAACAAACCATACCCAAGCCCATACCCCATTTATCTAACCCATCCCACCTTCCGGCCCACTATCCCTTTAAACCCGATCCATCCTCATAATATTCAAAACCGGGTCAAACCTTACCCACTCGGTCAAAAGTTAAATAAGATAAAAATAAAAAAAACAAACACACCTCACCTCACTTTACCATTCTCTCTTCTCTCTCTCAAACCCGATCCCAAATTAACCTCCCATGAACCCTAATTACCGCCCCTCAAAAATTACTACAATTAAGGGTTTTTTAGTCAAATCAAAGGACTTCTAGAAGGATCAGAGTATGTCAGAAGGTGTCAGACTCGAAGAAACACACGAGGGGATGAGGTGGCAGCTCGTGATTGGTTAGAACACGTCATGATAGAGCAATCCAAGGGCTATGATGAGTGGGATTGATTTAAACGGTTTAGATGAGCTCCAAACTAACACAAACGCACGCGGATCGCCAACGTGGCAAGTCCCGAAGGTTCGGTGTAAGCCTATAAATAGAGGAGGGTTCTTCCCATTTTCGTATGTAATTTTTATTTAGCAAAGTTATGCTGTCAAAATAGTTTTAGAAATTTAATCTTTCAAATCGAATTGTAATTTTTAGTTTATGTTTAGTTGTTTGATTATTGTACTTTTTTCGTTTTGTTTATGTTTAGTTGATTCGGATATTGTACTTTTTAAGTTTTAATGAAAGTTAAAGTTTGAAGTTAATTTGTATCCGAAATCTCAATTAGTTACTTGATTTCAGTTTTAGTTTATTTCTTTGTTTCAGTTCTGATAATCTCAAAAGAACAAAAAGAAAAAAAAAAAAAAAAAAATAAAAAAAATAATATAGTTCAATCTGCTTCATTAAGCTCAAGTTCATTTAAAGTCAGCTTATGTAAGCTCTATAGCTTATTGTAAGTGAGTTCTAGTGTCATTACTGCTGTAACATTCAAAATTAATCTGGTCAACAAAAGTCAACAATGGTGTGAAGATCATGAATCCGGGTATAATCTGATAGTCCAATTGAGGAAAAGGAAGTCTTTGGCCTATCTAGAGATAGGCTTGGTTAGAGTTAATCCCTTGTTTAGCTAGGGAAGTTTTTGTAAGTTGCTCATCTCCATTTCTATCACTTTATTGAATTTTTAAGTAGTTTAATACCTGTTAGTTAGTATCAGTTGTTGCTATTTGTGTTCTTCTAGTATAATATAGATGTGCTCTTGTATGCTTTTATGCAGTTTGAGTACTAGTGTGAACTTGACTGCCATGTTAATTAGCCTAGACTGCAAATCTTAGTTCTGTTTGTTTTGTGGCACTTTTGTTTGTTCAACTAGCTTCAATAGCATCTGTTTAATCTGTTCTAGGCTTTAAATCAGTAGGTCTAAGGATAAATTTGCAATTTGTAGTGTGTTTGGTAGTTTAAGGGACTGTTTGGATCTAGTGAAATTGCTGAGTTCTTGTTGTTTTCTTGCTGAGATTATGATCTTAACATGATACATTAGGTGTTTCTAGGTTAGTTTAAGCTTAAAACCAGTAGGCTAAATAGTTAAAGTCAAAATTTTCTTGAAATCTCCTTATGGCCTGCTCATTTTGTTAACTGTTAAAATAATTTTGCTCATCTGTCAGATTTTGTGTTAATGAGTGTGTTATAAATTAGTTTTGTTAATTGTTAGTTGAGATTTGAAAGAAGAAAAACTAAAAAAATTAGTGTAGTAAATTTGCAGTCACCCAGAATCGAACCTGGGCTGCTTATCTAGAGTAAAACATTTTCAATTTTCAGTTATTGCAATTTAGTCCTTGGGTTTCATTTTTAGCGAATTTGGTCCTTGTATTTGTTTCAAATCGTGGTTAGTTTTATTAGAGTTTCAAGGAATTACAGTTTGGTCCTTGTCATTTCGTTAAAAAGTTTTAGCTTAAATAAAGTTTCCTAAATTGTGTTTTTAGTCCCTCGTTTTTATATAAAACTTTATTTTCATAAATTTCTTTTATAAAATCAGTTTTTAATAAAAGTCATTTTCGTCCCTTAGATTTTATTTTATTTTTATTTTTAATTTAGTATAATTTCACTAATAGATTTATAAATCTCGGGATTAGCCCGGGATTTGCATTTATTTGAATTTTTCTTTGTGTGCATTTATTTTAATAGCGTAGATTGTTTTTAATATTTCTTATTATAGTGTAATCAAATTCTAAAAAAATAATAATCTTTCACATCACATATTCACTTCACATATTCACGACTCCGATTCGACAAATTCGCCGTCAAACCTTCGTTGGGAGAACGACCCGGGGAAATATTTTCACGAATATTTCTTTGGAAAAATAAAAATAAAATAAAAATAAACTACATCACTGCTATTCAAGCTCAATTGGATAAAATTAGTAGAGAGATGAAGAAGCGAGATGAAAGAGTGTATGCTGCCCAAGTTGGGTGTGAAAAGTGCGAAGGACCTCACTACACTAAAGATTGCCCGAATAAGAATGAAAGTGAGACATTTGAAGAAGCATATTACACCCAATTTGGACAACCATTCCGACCTTCAGGAAGATTTAGGGAAGCTACCCCGGGATTCTATCAAAAGAACAACTTTAATCCCGCTTATCAAGAGAGGAGGCAGACTTTAGATGACACTCTAAAGCAAATTATGGCCGATGCTGCTAAAAGACATGAAGAGAATACTGCTATGATCAAAGAAATCCGAGCTTCAACGGACACTACTACAAGAAATCAAGGAGCTTCGATCAAAGCACTGGAACAACAAATTGGTCAAATGAGCAAAGTTCTTCAAGAAAGGGGATATAGAAGTTTACCTAGCTCAACCGAAACCAACCCAAGAGATCATGTCAAGGCCATAAGCACCACTGAAGAAGTCACTCCTTGCTTACCTAGAAGATCGATGAATGGTAATGATGGTGCAAGACCCGAATTTTTCTTTAATTCTTCAATCAGTTTAAGGAGACTACTCAAAGAAAAGACAAAGATTGAAAAAGAGATCAAGGCTACAATGAAAGAAGGGAGCTCTGCAACCGATTTAAATGCCTTGCCTAATAAAGAAAAAGACCCAGGAAGTTTTACTCTCCCTTGTTCAATTAATAATATATCTTTCAATAATGTGTTAGCTGACTTAGGAGCTAGTGTTAGTGTTATGCCTCTTAAAACATTCACTACCCTAGGACTATGTAAATTAACACCAACTAAATTACTTATTGAATTGGCTGATAAAACGGTAAAACGACCTGAAGGGATTGCTAATAATGTGCTAGTTAAGATTGAGAAGTTTATCTTCCCTGTAGACTTTGTTATATTAGATATGCCCGAGGATGTTAAGGTTCCTTTAATCCTTGGTCGACCTTTCTTGTCTACTGCCCATGCTAAGATTGATGTGTTTAAAAGAAAAATCTCATTAAGAGTAGGGAATAATAAACTAGTCTATAAATGCCAAGATCCTGTTAAAAGCATAATTAGAGGTGTCTACATGCTAGGATTAAGAGAGCGTATGGACCTCGATCTTGAAGCTAGGCTTATGGGGGAAACATTGATTCAAAACAACTCAACTAATCCTAATCATGAGAACTTTGAGGAATTTATTGACCTAAATGTACCTACCGAACTTAGACGCGATATTGTTAATGATTCCGATGATGAGTGGTATGATTGCGTAGTAATTAACAAACGTAGGAGAATAGTTGAGAAAACGTATTTGAATAATGATGTGTTTATTGAACTACCACCCCACCTTGCTTATTTATGCCTATATGATAATAAGAATTTCCCGTCTATCATTTTGTCATCTCTGCCCGAAAGGGACAGGACTTTGTTTATACAGATATTAAAGAAGAACGGCGTGGAAATTAAGGACGAGCAAGGAGTGTTCAATATTACTGAATTGGCAATGAGGGAGCGCGATGTTTCCGACTCCTTCAATGATCGATACTAAAGAGCTGAACGTGAACCTTTCTTATCTTAGGTGTGTTTTAAAGCCTTGGTGGTATTATAGATTCCTGCATTTCCTGTGGATACATCTAATATGAAGCTTAAACGTTCTAATCCACAAGAAAGATGATTTTTGCTCTAATACTAATGGAGGATCATACCGAGCAAATCTCAGGGGAGTTTTTCTGTTCTAATTCTTTTATTTTCCAGTTTTTAACCTTTTATACAAACAACGAGGACGTTGTTTAACTTAAGTGGGGGGATTGGAGAATTAGAACACTTAACATTTACTTGTCCTAAACTTTTCAAAATATGCTTAAAATGTGCTTAATATATCAAAATTTAAAATTTTTAGCATGTTTTTGTTTAAAGTCTAAGTTGCATAGCTGCACACATGACGTTATTTTCAAAAATTGTGATTTTTCAAAACTCACAAATCTATGAGTGTGCCGGTGACTTGTAAACTTTAGAACTTGGCTTGTATACTATTCGAGACCACCATAATAAGTATTATTTTATATAATTGGAATGACTTGTCTAAATTGGTAAATTTCTAGGATTACACCCAAATAGCTTTATATGTTATGTGTTATTAGCTAACTACACTGGTTAGTTAACCCCCGTATAAACCCTTTTGTTACTCTCATTTTTAGAGTAAGATACCCTTAGAAAAACACTCAGAGCCATTCCTTTCGTTTCTTACACCTTTGTTAAAATGTTTCGTTACACCTTACACCTTAGCCTACCCTATAGATTAGAATCCGTGGTTGGTTAATTGCTATAGGCAAAGTGTGTTTCCTTACATTACCTGTGTTCGCGTGCGTAATTCATTATCTATGGTTAGGTCGGGAAATTGCACAATGCAATTGGAGTGAAAGTAAATATTGTATATCTTTGAGTTTATTTTTCGTGTGTTTACTACTTTCACTATTACCGTTATTTCTGAAGTCATGAAAAGTATGGAAAAATTATCCAGAGTTATTGTTTTAGTGATGTGGTGAAATTTTACACATCTATGTTTATGTTATTAAAAAAAAAAAAAAAAAAAAAAAAAAAATCGAAAAAATGAGAAAAGAAAAAGAAAAAAAGAAGAAAGTTGGAAGATTGATAAACCAACGATGTAAAGTTATGTAAGTGGTCGATATCACACTAGTTGTTATATATCTATGGATTGAATGGGAGTTGGCAGTTATGGGAACGTCAACTAAGGTTTATTCTTTGATTAAGATCTTGTTGAGTATAATTCGTGTCTACCTAAAGCGTGTGTTTCAAGTGTTAAAGCGTGATTTATTCAATGATATGAGTCTTATTCATGGGATGGTTGGGATAGTGATTAACCACACTTAGGATTTTAATTTATTTGTTTTGTTTATTTTTCATTTTACACCAATTTATATCCCAAATATTATCCATGCCCTTTATTATTCTTTATCCAACCAAACCTTTGATTTATTGAGATTAGGGATTTGAGCAATCTTAAGTATCGTAGTCGTGGATTCGGCTATGTATTTATGATTTTGTCGCCCTTTTTGATATATTATTATTGGTGAAGTTTGGACCTATCTTTAGCCTATTCGAGTTAAGGATTTGAGCAATTGCAAGTATCGTGTTCGTGGATTCGATCATGTATTTGTGATTTTGTCGCCTTTTCTGGAATTTGAAATCGATAGAGATTAAGAATAATTAACCCTTAAGCCTAAAAACCCTTTTTACCGCTTTAGACTTGTTATTCCTTAGCTTTAGTGGTGGAGATGTGTATACTTGCCAAGCTTATGATAGAATATTCGTCGCGACTGGACAGTTAAACGATTAGATTTGCTTTTATCGAAATATTTTATTCTACTTCTAATTTGTTAAGTGTTTAGTTGTGTGATTATGACAAAAGACGAATACATGCTTAAATATAAAAATAAATCCTAACATTTTTAGGATACATTTTCATAAGATTTAATTCTAAGGTTTACTTGGGGACAAGTAAAGTTCAAGTGGGGGGATATTTGATGAACTCAAATAAGTACATTTTATTACTATCATTTATCCTATTAATTTGACTTGTTTTACTATATTATGTATGAGGATTGATACTTAATCGTTTACTTTTGTAATTCTCAGGTAAAAACAAGCATTTGGTGAAACTTAGCGATTATGGACTAAAAACGGAGTAAAATGATCAAGATTGGAATTGGTTGTTGGAATGAAGAGAATGAAGACCACTGCCTGACTTTGAAGAATGCGCCGCATGGATTTATCCCATGCGCCGCATATGAAACTTTGGTCAACGAAGAATAACCAACTTGTTCTACTCTAGATGCGCCGCATCTCACTCATTACATGCGCCGCATCACTATCAATATTTCACCAGATACGATCCAAGATACAAGAGGACATGCGCCGCATCTATAAATGGGTTACGCCGCATCTTCTGGCGGTGTACGAATATTCCTGAATATTATAATCTTGGACCCCACGCGAAGTTAAGTAAATGCGCCGCATCTACTCCTTAGATGCGCCGCATCTCACCCTCAGACAGAAACTATAAATACCCCAAAGACCAGACGAATTAAGAGTTCCGAAGTTTTAACAGAAGACCGAAGACCAGAAACCTAGGACGAATTCAGTCAAGGTAGCAGCACAAGACACACCCAAATCAAAGATACAAGAGCTGTAAGAAGGTGCTGCATGTGTTTAATTCATTAAGTAGTTTTGTTTTATTATGTTAGTAAACTTTAATTCATCAAGATTGGTGGCTTGTGTAATGTGACAACGGAAAGGTTGCACTCCCTTAAAACTGCTTTCTCATCAATTAAAGTTTATATGTTAGTGTCATTGGTGACTTTTATTAGTGCATTGATAACCTCTGTGGCTAGCTGAGCGTTGATCGGGTCGCCATGCCTCTGCCCTCGCCTATTTATTAGATGCCTATGCATTCTATGGTCTGTAGAAAAGTAGGAGAAAGATAAATAGGATAGTCATAAGTAATCATTAAGGGTTTACTCGCCGATAAGATTAGAACCAACGAGAAAGGACTTAATCTCGTGCGTTGCATCGAACTATACACTTCATATAACACTAGCAATAAAACAAGTGACAAACTACGTTATCATAAGGACAGCCCTCTTATTGTCTCGAGTATTTATCTGTGTACGTGTGTGCTACTTGCTGATTCGTGCCTATTGGTTTAGTTTATTATTTAATTGCAACCAAATCGTGCCAGTCTCTCAGGCTGAAACCCCCTCGCGCTAGAATAGGTTGTACAGCTAACTTAATATATTAAAATACTGATTAGAATAACTAGATAATACGTTCCACTCTTAGTGATCGACACTCTACTTACCATTATATTCATACTGACGGGTACACTGCTCGTTAGGTGTGTGTGTTATTGATAAGTCGGCTAAATATAAATTTAAAACTTGATTAGGCATTAAAACTGCTAAACCGCAACGACACACGCAGCACATCAAAGCCATTCTGAAGAAATTTTGAGAAACGACATGTTTTGGAAATATTTTAATGAACTCTCGCTCAAGCATCTGTACATGTCCGTATCATTGTTGAATGACATTTCTAGATAAGTACCTAATATCGATTATACGAGAGACATGTCGTGAGAAGAATATTTTTTGGTTTTTTGATTTTATTTTTATTTTTATTTTTATTTTATTTTTATTTTTTATTTTTTATTTTTTTTTTGAAAATTTTCCATTTTTATATTTTGTTTTTGTTAGTTTTTTCAAATTTTGTATTTTGTTTTTTCAAAATTATTTTCAGCGAAGCTTTTTGAGATAATTTTCAATAAAATTCGAGAAGACGTTCTAGCTCCTCAGGAGTTAGGCTTTGCATGCCAATTCGTCGGACTAAATCGTCAAACCTTTCTTTTGAAAGGGCTTTAGTAAATAGATCGGCGAGTTGGTAATCTGTCTTCACGAAAAATAATTCAACAGTACCCTCTTCTACGTGTTCTTTTATGAAGTGATAGCGTACTCTAATATGCTTGGTCTTCGAGTGTTGTACTGGATTGCACGAGATGGATATGACACTTTTCGAATCACAATACATAGGTATTCTGTCGAAAGTAATGCCATAATCTGTGAGTTGTGTCCTCATCCATAGAACTTGGGCACAACACGAAGATAGAGACACATACTCGGCTTCTGCGGTTAATAATGCAGTACAATCTTGTTTTCTTGATGACCAGCCTACTAGCTTTTCACCCAAAAATTGTGCTCCACCTGATGTACTTTTTGCTGTAACTTGGCAACCTGCATGGTCGGCATCTGAAAATGCTATTAGTTTAAACTCGGAATCCTTCGGATACCAAAGTCCCATGTTAATGCCTCAAGTCTTACTACTGCCTCAAGTCTTACTACTGGCGCGGATGATTCTTCGAAATCTATCCCTTCTTCCTGTCTGAATCCTTTAGCCACAAGACGAGCTTTGTTGCGAATGACAGTCATTTCTTCATCCTTTTTGTTCTTCCATAACCACTTTAGATCAATGACAAGTTTGTCAATTGGTCTTGGAACTAATTCCCATGTGTCATGTAACTGGTATTGAAGAAGTTCTTCCTGCATCGCTTCAATCCATGCGTTGTCTGCCATCGCCTCCCGAATGTTCTTTGGTTCTTTTAGACTTACTGAACAAACGTAGATGCACATATCGGGGTCGGTGGTGAGTTGTTTTCTCGTCTGAACTGGCCTTGAAGGTTCACTAATAACGTGTTCTATCGGATGGTCTTTAGTCCACCTGAGTGTAGAAGGGTACCTTGGGTTTAACATATGTTTGTTAGATGGTTCTTGTAACCTTGAAGATGATTTAGCTGAGTCCGTTGCAAACGGGTTTTCGAACACTTCTTCTTCTAACGCAGCATCGTTTGTGTTTGTTCTTCTTGAAATGGTGTATTTTGGTTTTGCTCATCAACTCTTGGTAGAAATATTTCAATTACTGGAGTTGCTAGAGTAGATGTTGATGATGTTGAGGGAGTTGGTGCGTCAGCTTCGATTGTTGTTGATGCATCTTGTGGTGGTGGTGGTGGTTGAAGGTTTTGAGCGGGTGCAGCGGAATATTGTTGTGATGCATCGGTCGAAGTTCCACCATAGTATTCATCAAACATAAACTCGAAGAAATTTTCCAGTTCTTGTTCTGTAGGTTTTTCATTGTTATTTGATTGAGCTCCTTGAGGTACGAGTCCTAAACTAATATGTCCAAAAGTCTGCACGTTTGGTGCGGGTCCTAATCTGTTTTGATTAGATGCCATCGGGTTAAGTGCGGGTTCTAAAGTGTTGGGAATTAAATGTTCTAAAGATTAGTACTGCTGGTGCATAAAGGAAAATACTCCAAGTGTCAATACTACTGCTAGTGTTGGAGATTTTATAGCCGCAAGATTCTACTGCTAGTGTATCAGATACTGCTGTTAGAGTGACTCATACTACTGCTGAGTGGATAAGTGTCGCGTATTCTACTGCTGACTGGATAAGTATGAAAAAGATATTTTGTGTATAAAAGTCAAATATATATGGTAGATAATATCTTTGATAAGTGATCAGTCAACAAGTTGTAAACACAGAACAAGTTGTATCTTAGCTACTGACACACACAAACTAGCAAGTAGACAAATACTCAAGTGTGCATGTGCTTAGATAATATAAATAGAGAGTTAGACATTAGATAGATGTGTGACTAGTTGAGTGTTAAAAATAGTAAGTGAAAGACTGAGAGAGTTGAACATAACAGAAATAGTTATCTTTGTAATAGAGATTCAAGGTTTTGTAACCCTAGTGATAGTGAAGATCAATCGTATTATTCTCAATAATATTGAACCGTTTGGTGTTATACTTTCTGTGTTCATTCTCCAATAACAAGCATCACTGTTCCATTTCCATAACCAATATCCTTCTAAGTGTGGTTAAGTAGATTCCGCATACTTAATCATATTCATTCAGAGTATCATATACACGTTAAAAGGACTAACATCCTAAGTGTGTTATTAATCAATCCTCATAAGTAGTAAAGGGCTGATTGATCCTCTCAATTGGTATAAGAGCTCCCAGGTTGATATCTTTGATTTAGAAGAAGAAATGGACATGGAGACATCTCAAACTAATGTGGCTGCTAAGTTGCCAATGCTCAAGCAGAATGAGTTTGATATGTGGAGGTTAAGAATAGAACAGTATTTTCAAGTGCAAGACTACACACTCTGGGAAATTATTGAAGAATGAAACTCTTTCAAGCCTACAACCACTACATCAACAGTTGATGATAAGGTAGTAACAACAGTGCAGACCAACCCAACAACTGGAGAAGATAGGGTAAAGAAGAAGAATGACCTCAAGGCCAGAAGTATGCTGATGATGACCATTCCAAATGATCAACTTTTAAATTTCAGCAAGTTCAAAGATGCTAAGTCATTATTTGAGGCCATTGTTGCAAGGTATGGTGGGAATGAAGCCACCAAGAAGACCCAGAAGACTCTTCTCAAGCAGAACTTTGAAAACTTCTCTTCAACAAGCAATGAATCATTAGACCACATGTTTAACAGGCTTTAGAAGATTGTGAGCCAACTTGCTATTCTTGGGGTGGATATACCTCAAGAAGATCTAAATTCCAAATTTCTGAGAAGCTTACCTGATGAGTGGGCTATGCATGTTGTTGTCTGGAAGAACAAGCCAGACATTGACACCATGAACCTAATGGACTTGTATAGAAACTTCAAAATTATGGAACAAGATGTGAAGAAGACTGGAGGATTTAGTTCAAGTACTGGGAACATGGCCTTTGTATCATCTCCTAGTAACTTAAATCCAGTTAAAGATGTGAAGATTGACGTGGGAGTTAGTACTGCTAGTTCATCAGGTAGTACCATTGGTATTCTGGATGAGAAAACCTGTTGTGCCTTTCTCACAAGCCAGAATGATGGGTCTATGCTTACTCGTGAAGACCTCCAGGAAATCAATGATGATGATTTGGAGGAGATGGACCTTAAATGGCAAATTTCTCTTCTTAGCATGAGCGCTAAGAAATTCTATCAAAGAACAGGGAAGAAGATCACTATCAGCAGCAATGATACTGCTAGTTTTGACAAGTCAAAGATAGAATGCTACAACTGCCACATGATGGGGCACTTCTCAAGGGAATGTAGAAGACCAAGGCATCAGGATGGCAAAAGCAAAGGTTTTGGAAGCAAGTCCAAAGCAGGGGAGGTTACTGAGCCAAATTCAAAAGCTATGGTAGCTATTGATGGCTTAGGGTTTGATTGGAGTTTTATGGCAGATGAAGAAGAAGCTTCTACTCAGATGGCACTCATGGCCTTCTCTGCTACTGAGGTACAAAATGATAAAGTTTGTTCTAATACTTGCACTGCTCTTAAAGAACTAGAAACTTTAAGAAAACATTATGATGATCAAAGGATATAACTAAACAAAACTCATCAAAACTTAACAGATCATAAGATAGGTTTAGCTACCCTAGAGAAGCAGATCATACACTATAAGAACAATGAAGATACTTTTTCTGATGATAAAGGTCTTCTTAAACAAGACTTATTTTTTAAAGATGCTGAAATTAGCTTTTTAAGAACTGAGTATGATAGGCTTAAAAAGAAAAGTGAAAACATTCAATTAAGTATAGAAACATTAGACTATGCCTCTAAGGGTCTAAGCAAAATAATTGAATGTCAAGTGATCAACAAAGCCAAGTCTGGGTTAGGATATAAGAATGTTCCACCTCCTTACAGAGGAATCCCTGCACCTGATGCGTGGTTTTGCAACCTTACAACAGGTTTTACCTCTCGAGGGATCTCAAGAGGCTTACAACCCCACCAGGCAGTGTACCTGACCGATGTAGTATAGTGTAGTGGTAAGTACGGGGGATTGATCGTTCTCCACAGGGAATAGTGTTCGTTAGGTATGAAAAACTACTCTAATTAGGTCTAAGGGTGAAGGAAGATTATTTTTTGTATTTTTATATTTTTTATGAAAGCAAGTAAAAATCTCTGGTTTTGGAAGAAAGGGCGGAATTAGTTGCTAATCAACTAACCCAAAAGCTACTAATTAAACTAATATGCAAGAAAAATAAACTAGGGTTCTACAAGGGAAATGAAGCATGTCTACTTATGATATGTTACTCCTTGCTAGCTATCCAATTCTACCTATTGAATTGTCACACCTTGTTTTAATTGACGGGTTGTATTCCTTAATACCAATCGTGGGGTGGCGTACGTACTTCCCCAACTCTATAAGCTCCTACTTCACTCCTATGTCGAGCCGGCTAAGAAGCTCCTAACATGGGATCACTAGAATTCGCTCATGCATTAAATACAACCAAATAAACCTAGTACGCATTGGTTCATGTTTCTTAAGACGTTCAAGCAAGTTACCGTATAGGAGGTTAGCCAGTTTTCTTAAGCCTAACATCGATATCACCCAATCAAACAAGAGACAATAGGAAACAAGAATTATAAACTAAACCAACTAGATCTATTGAAGTTGTCACGCCCTAATTGATGGAGATGGACACACACATCAACAAGAAATCAATAAGATCTAATTAGTTATACACAAGTTTCACACAATCATAAATAAACACAAGGTGATTTAGCCAAGCATAATTAATGAAGAGCAATCAACAATAATCATAATTGAAGACATAACATAAGATTGAATCGATAAACAAACCATTACAAGATGTTCATGGCATGATTAGGACCCTCTAAGTTGCTAGAAAAACACCTACCCTAACCCTAGAATCGGACTTAGGGTTTGGGGCTTCCAAAAAATGAAGTTATGATGTTGTATTTATAGGCAGTTTACTGTCCGAGGGGTTCTGACGGCGTCAGCCTTAACAAGTGACGCCGTCACATCCAATTTTTCACCAAATTGTAGATCTTTTCGTCCCGATCGCGTGGCCTTTTGAATCACCTAAATCCGAGTTCGTATGAGGATTTTATGGCCAAAACAGTAACAGCTACCGCGCGCGCAAGTTGTGACTAGATAATACGTGATGGCCTTCTTGACGCCGTCTCCCTTTAAACCTCCAAAATCCGTTCTGGCCTATCAGAAGCTGACGCCGTCAGAATATAGGCATGACGTCGTCCCTCTTTAAATTAAGCCGTGACGACCTTGATCACTCCAAAGGGTGACGCCGTCAGAATTCCCATGCTAATTTCTCTGGCTTATCATGAGTAATTTTCACATCCACCACTTTTGCCAAGCCATGACGCCGTCTGGAGTAAATCCTGACGCCGTCAAAGGTAATTTTTAGCCGATTTTGAGACTTTGTCGTTTTCTTCACTTTTATGCTCCAAAAACGTCCAAAATGCTTCATTTTCCAGATTTCTTCTCAAAAGTACCTAAAATGACAAAAGGAACGATTTAGGGCAATATTTGATCAAATAAATACGATTTAGGGCTTAAATGACCCCTTAAAAGCGGTACACTTTTCGCTTCATCAAATACCCTTACACTTGAGATTTGCTTGTCCTCAAGCAAATGCGCTTTTATTCTAATCAAAATACAAGTTAGGGGTCATTTAATGCAAACATAAAAGTAATTACAACAAATAATCGTTCCACTTCAATCATAATAAGCACGGAGATTATAAACTAGCACCTCACAAGTAGTGTTTAGATACTCACATCTCTCAAGTGTCATCAAAATAAATCTCATAAATGAAAACGGATAATATCTCTCACTACCTGTCATAGCAAATAGATTACCATAGGCTTGGGAAAGGATCGAAAACCTCCTCCACTAGGCGTAAGCACCAAAGATAAACTATCAAAGAGGGCTTTTAAATGGGTTATAACGTTAGGTGTAGGGAAAAGGAAAACACGGTTTGGTTGGATAAAGGATATTTTACTGGTGGCGAGTTAAAGATCTTGATCAATTACATGTACTATACAATGTTGCTAAGCCAAGACTAGACTCAATCTTAAGCTAAAAACAAAATAACAAAATAACAAAAACATAAAAATAAACATAAAATGAAACGGGATGGTAGTCCGTATGTTTTTTCTATTTTTCTTTTTCTCATTTTTTTTGTATTTTTCTTGATTTTTTTTTTTTTTTTTTTTTTTTTTTTTTTTTTTTTTTTTTTCATACACTCTTGCCCTACCATCCAAAATAATACATCATAGGGGCGTTGCATTCCCCTTACACTTGAACTTTTACATAACTTTACAAATAACTATTCTAATGACTCGAATTAAGATAATTGAAAAACTTGAAGTACTTTTAAAATATTTAGCACATATGGGGGTAATAAATGATGTTCTTCCCCATTACTCCATTACACTAGTACTTTACCCATGAGTCCCAATCGTCCCAAAACAATATGTACAAGGATATGACTCGACTTAGCAACCATGTAATCAACTAGATAATTAACTTGGGTTTAAACAAATGTTGTAACAATAATGCACTAAAGATGAGTGCATACAAGGTAGGCTAAGGCGATTTGGGTGTACATTTTAGTGGGGTGTAAACAAATTCTTCCTTTAAGTAAAATGCTTAAAGGTCGAAGCGAAAAGATAGGCTCTGAGGGGTGTACTAGGGGTATCGTGTACTAAAAATGAGTACAACGCAAAGGGGTGTGGGAGAATTACTTGACCAATGTAGCCAATGTAATTATAACAAAAACACAGGTGTAAAACAATGGGTTAATCCTAATGCCTCTTATCATGTAGTAAATCTAACTACACGAATGTAGTCTCACTTGTGGCCTTGGAATGGTCCTAACGCAAGTTCTAGAATCTAAGTGCTACCGGTACACACATCATAGCATAAATGCTTTTCCTACCAATTCTAGGGGCGAACCTCACATATTTGGGGGTGGAAATTTTTTTTAGTTGTACGGTTTTTGTGCTAGTCATATAACTCCTATCCGTGAGACGCTCATTAAGATCAAAGTTTCACTCCTATATGTTGTAAAAAATTTTAAATTTGGCACTAAAATTGCCCTAACAGGTATTTCTCTCAGTTTTATTACACATCCACTATTAAATAAACAAAAATCAAGTGCAATAGCATTCTCTAATCGTACTTTTACCCCCCCTTACACTTAAGATGAACATTGTCCCCAATGTTCAAATAACAAGATGTAAAAGCATAAAGTAAAAGAATGAAATCAAATACTCCCCTGATTCACTCGGTGGATAGAAGTAACATGGTTAGATCTTCTTCCAAGGTAATGTTGATGCTTCAAGACTAAAGCAGCGCCAAAAGCTAGATTCCACATACATCTCCTTGTCCAAAATAACCTGTTAATCCTGAGAAAACAAACAAGAAAAACCAAAGCATCAAACCGAACAAAGACAACTCACAACTAGGTGTAATTCCAGACTTAGAAATAAAACAATAAAAGATATAATGCTTGCGGAATGAATGTTTTGCAGGTTCCTGGAGTTTATAAGTTAGAGATTTAATAAAAACTTTTTATGAAAACAAAACTTTCAAAAATTTCAGAAAATTAAAACCTGACGCCGTCAGGTTGTAATGCCTGACGCCGTCAGAAATGATCTGACAGAATTCTCATGTTAAGTTTCCGGAAAATTTCTGGAAAAACCTATACCTCATTTCCTGGAAATCCTGCAAAATATCATTATGACTCGAGACAAGCATTTGACTCAAACAAATACTAATATGTATGTTAATTTAATATTATTATGATTCATGTTCATTTGTTCTAATAAACCGATTTGACTTTCCCTTACACTTATCTTTTGCAAAATACCTTTATATGTAGTTAAGACGAAGTTAAAAACAAAATAAAGCATTTTCACAATTTAGTTTTGAACATGAATCAATAATAATAAAAATTAAACATACATACGGAAGCAAATAAAATCAAACAAACAAATAAATAAACACACAAAGCAAATAAAGCTTGGGTTGCCTCCCAAGAAGCGCTTGTTTTTGTTCGAGTCACGAGCCTGACTCTACCCTTATTTAACAAAAATAGGGGAGGTTTTCCCTACACTTAGGATTAAGTGCGGGTGAAAGTAGCGATACACACCCTTAGGGTGTGAATATGCCACGTGAGGTGAAGGGGGTGAGTGAATGGCTTCCTTCATCCTAAAATTACCCGGATAATATTGGTTGATGGGTGGGTCGGTTCCTCTTTTGTCTCCTAGAAATATATCTAAGGATGGAAAGTTCTGTAAAGGTTGAGGTTCCAATTCATCAACACTAGGAAATTCCCTAGAACTATGAATAAGGTCATCACTAAAAGTGTGCAAACCTATATCCTCTAGTTGTGCTTGGTCCAAGGGTTCTACCTCCATCGGGATTCCTAAGGTCTCTTCTACTTCTTCCGGGTAAGTCACGGGCGGTGTGGGTGCCTCAAATGATGGTTGAGTATTTTGTGGGCTTATGGTGTTTACCTCATCATTCCACGTGTCAAGATCACCTATATCCTCGTCAATTATTTTCTTAGGTAGTGATAATAACAAACCTAGTGCTTCATCCAGCTTATGGTTTATTGATACGGCTCTATCCACAATTCCTTGGCAAACTAGGTCGCTTTTCCTATTAGCCTCACTAAAACAAGATCCTAAACATGGAGGTTGTTCATAAGAATCTATCCTAGGTGAAGGCTCATATGATTCATAAGTGTCTCTAAATGAGGTATTTTGGACTTCTTGGTGTTCTAGCCACTCAACCATATCTTGCAATCTTAGAAATCTAAGTGAAAAGTCCATTTGAAGCAAATTACAAACAAAATCACAAAGAAAAGATAGACTACGAGAAAGCTACAAAATA
This sequence comes from Artemisia tridentata subsp. tridentata, assembly GCA_021014915.2. Taxonomy (NCBI): domain Eukaryota; kingdom Viridiplantae; phylum Streptophyta; class Magnoliopsida; order Asterales; family Asteraceae; genus Artemisia; species Artemisia tridentata. The sequence continues at coordinate 21,030,149 of CP139501.1, read as the reverse complement.
AAAAGAAAAAAATCTCACTTGATAGGAATCTTGTGAGTAGACCTAATAAAAATAAAATTTCAACCTAAGCAATAACTACTCCCCGGCAGCGGCGCCAAAAACTTGATGCGTGGTTTTGCAACCTTACAACAGGTTTTACCTCTCGAGGGATCTCAAGAGGCTTACAACCCCACCAGGCAGTGTACCTGACCGATGTAGTATAGTGTAGTGGTAAGTACGGGGGATTGATCGTTCTCCACAGGGAATAGTGTTCGTTAGGTATGAAAAACTACTCTAATTAGGTCTAAGGGTGAAGGAAGATTATTTTTTGTATTTTTATATTTTTTATGAAAGCAAGTAAAAATCTCTGGTTTTGGAAGAAAGGGCGGAATTAGTTGCTAATCAACTAACCCAAAAGCTACTAATTAAACTAATATGCAAGAAAAATAAACTAGGGTTCTACAAGGGAAATGAAGCATGTCTACTTATGATATGTTACTCCTTGCTAGCTATCCAATTCTACCTATTGAATTGTCACACCTTGTTTTAATTGACGGGTTGTATTCCTTAATACCAATCGTGGGGTGGCGTACGTACTTCCCCAACTCTATAAGCTCCTACTTCACTCCTATGTCGAGCCGGCTAAGAAGCTCCTAACATGGGATCACTAGAATTCGCTCATGCATTAAATACAACCAAATAAACCTAGTACGCATTGGTTCATGTTTCTTAAGACGTTCAAGCAAGTTACCGTATAGGAGGTTAGCCAGTTTTCTTAAGCCTAACATCGATATCACCCAATCAAACAAGAGACAATAGGAAACAAGAATTATAAACTAAACCAACTAGATCTATTGAAGTTGTCACGCCCTAATTGATGGAGATGGACACACACATCAACAAGAAATCAATAAGATCTAATTAGTTATACACAAGTTTCACACAATCATAAATAAACACAAGGTGATTTAGCCAAGCATAATTAATGAAGAGCAATCAACAATAATCATAATTGAAGACATAACATAAGATTGAATCGATAAACAAACCATTACAAGATGTTCATGGCATGATTAGGACCCTCTAAGTTGCTAGAAAAACACCTACCCTAACCCTAGAATCGGACTTAGGGTTTGGGGCTTCCAAAAAATGAAGTTATGATGTTGTATTTATAGGCAATTTACTGTCCGAGGGGTTCTGACGGCGTCAGCCTTAACAAGTGACGCCGTCACATCCAATTTTTCACCAAATTGTAGATCTTTTCGTCCCGATCGCGTGGCCTTTTGAATCACCTAAATCCGAGTTCGTATGAGGATTTTATGGCCAAAACAGTAACAGCTACCGCGCGCGCAAGTTGTGACTAGATAATACGTGATGGCCTTCTTGACGCCGTCTCCCTTTAAACCTCCAAAATCCGTTCTGGCCTATCAGAAGCTGACGCCGTCAGAATATAGGCATGACGTCGTCCCTCTTTAAATTAAGCCGTGACGACCTTGATCACTCCAAAGGGTGACGCCGTCAGAATTCCCATGCTAATTTCTCTGGCTTATCATGAGTAATTTTCACATCCATCACTTTTGCCAAGCCATGACGCCGTCTGGAGTAAATCCTGACGCCGTCAAAGGTAATTTTTAGCCGATTTTGAGACTTTGTCGTTTTCTTCACTTTTATGCTCCAAAAACGTCCAAAATGCTTCATTTTCCAGATTTCTTCTCAAAAGTACCTAAAATGACAAAAGGAACGATTTAGGGCAATATTTGATCAAATAAATACGATTTAGGGCTTAAATGACCCCTTAAAAGCGGTACACTTTTCGCTTCATCAGCACCCCTAGGGATAGACCTAGAACACACAGGCTTGTCTGAATTTCAACAACCTATATTAGAATATGGTGTTCAGCCAAAAGCAAATATAGTTGTTGATGAACCTATAAAAGTAAGTGAGAGTGTAAGTAATACTTCACTTCCTGAGGACAAGGTGTCCTCTGGTAGGAAATCAGATGGTCCAATCATAGAGGACTGGACATCTGATGATGATAAGGAAGAACAGGTTATGTCTAAACCTGATGTTGTTAAGATAGCAGGAACAAGTGTTCCTAAGTTGGTCAAAAATGATACTGTTAGGCCTAAAACAAATGTTAAACATATTAGGTAACCAGTAAGATATTGTGAGCAATATAGAACCACAAACAAGCCCAGAGGTAACCAAAGGAATTGGAATGATCTCAAGTCTCACCAACTAGGTGATGACTTTGTCTTTTATAACAAAGCTTGTTTCACTTGTGGAAGTTTTGACCATCTTGCAGCTTTATGCAACAAATGGGTAACTGGGTATTCAAACCATAGGGTGAATTTAAAAAGGCATACAACTAAAAGTCACTCTAATTTTACTAGAACAACACCCAGAGCAAGTTTCTTAAAGTCTGGCCCAAAACAAGTTTCAACTGCTAGACAAGCAGTTACTACTGCCAGACCATTTAACTCTGTTTACCTAAAACCAGCAGTCCAAAGTGCAAAAACGACTTTCAAACATGCACCCACAACTGCTAAAAGGCCTTTTCCAACAAGAGCAGTGGTACAAAAACAAATTTGGATGCCAAAGGGTACTGGCAACATTAAATATACTGCTAGGGAAAAGAGGGCTAATGTTGTTAAGGCCTCAGCATGTTGGATTTGGAGACCTCTTAAATCTAATGGTGCATCAACTGTTCTCTAAAGATTTAATTACATTGATGCACGAGGCAAACTTAAGTCGGTAATGGCTTGGGTTCCCCAAGGAAACTAATTTCCTTACTTATGTGTAGGGACATTCACAAGCAGATGATGAAGATCAAGGATATTCAGATAGTGGGTATTCAAGGCACATGACAGGCAACATGTCTTATCTTTCAGACTTTCAATCATTGGATGGAGGATATGTTACCTTTGGTGGAGGAATAGGAGGAAGAATTACTGGTAAAGGTACTCTTAAAACCGGTAAATTGGATTTTGAAGATGTGTACTATGTGCAAGAGCTTAAGTATAACCTATTTAGTGTCTCACAAATGTGTGACAAAAAGAACAAAGTTCTTTTTACTGACACTGAATGTCTTGTGCTTTCTTCTGATTTTAAGATGCCTGATGAAAGTCAAGTACTTCTTAAAATTCCAAGAAAGGGCAACATGTACAGTGTTGATATGAAGAAGATTGTTCCTAAAGAGGCCCTTACTTGTTGCAAAGGCCACATTGGATATAGGAGGCTTGGTCACATTAATTTCAAAACCATAAATAAAATTGTCAAAGATGGTTTGGTAAGAGGCTTGCCTCAGAAAAGATTTGAAAATGACCAAACATGCGTTGCTTGTCTCAAAGGCAAACAACATAAAGCCACTTGTAAGCCCAAGATTTTTAACTCTATTGATCAATCATTGTTTATGCTTCATATGGACTTATTTGGACCTACTTCTGTGAGTAGTATAAAGCATAAAAGATTTTGTCTAGTTGTTACTGATGACTATAGCAGATTTACATGGGTTTTCTTTTTAGGTTCTAAGGATGAGACTTCTAGCATTCTTAAGAAATTCATTACAGAGATAGAAAACTTAGTAGACAAGAAAGTAAAAGTCATTAGATGTGATAATGGGACAAAGTTTAAGAATAGAGTTATGGATGAATTCTGCAAAGAAAAAGGTATTAGAAGGGAATTTAGTGTTGCTAGAACTCCTCATGTAAAACCCAAAATTTTTGTATAATGAAAATTTGTGACTTCTTTAACTTTGAGGATTAAATATAAATTAGATAAATACTTAAGGGTGGTTTTTTGTATTATCATAAAATAGAAATAGTTAGTTATGTTATATGCCTTTTTTTTAATTTTAGAAGGAAACGTGATTGAAGGGTAAGTTGGATATGTGCTACTCAACTCTTAGCATTTTACGGGGAATTCACGAGATTTTTTGGGCCCAATTAGGTTCTTAAATACCACTAACTCCTAAGCGTATCATGAAGCTACAACAAACCCTAAAATAAGAGGCGGCAGTAGGAAGATTAAGGAACTATTTTCAGTTTCTGGTTCATTGTTAATAACCAAGTAAGGTAAGATGCCTCTTAGAATTTATATTTAAATTTACTGTTAAAATGGCATGTTATATGAAAGTCGATTGGTCGAGTTGTACTCCGTTAGACAAAATAAAATATGCTAATGCTACACGTAGATGGCTTATGAGCTTTGAATTAATCTCTGTTGTTGATTTGGTTCAATGTGTGATGAACTCAAATAAGTATATTTTATTACTATCATTTATCCTATTAATTTGACTTGTTTTATTATATTATGTATGAGGATTGATACTTAATCGTTTACTTTTGTAATTCTCAGGTAAAAACAAGCATTTGGTGAAACTTGGCGATTTTAGACTAATTATGGAGCAAAACATGCAAGAAGTTAAGAGTCTACTGAAATGTACAAGATCAAGACAAATCTGCTCCAGATGCGCCGCATCTCACTCATTACATACGGCGCATCACTAACAAGATTTCACCAGATACGATCCAAGATACAAGAGGACATGCGCCGCATCCAAGAATGAAGATACGCCGCATCTTCTGGCGGTGTACGAATATTCCTGAATATATTAATCTTGGACCCCACGCGAAGTTAAGTCAATGCGCCGCATCTACTTACTAGATGCGCCGCATCTTACCCTCAGACAGAAACTATAAATACCCCAAGACCAGACGAATTTCAGAGCGCATATTATATACAAGGTACGAAGACCAGAAAAACCTAAGGTCGAATTCAGACGAATAGGCAGCACAAGACACACCCGAACGAAGATACAAGAGCTGTAAGAAGGTGTTGCATGTGTTTAATTCATTAAGTAGTTTTGTTTTATTGTGTTAGTAAACTTTAATTCATCAGGATTGAGGGCTTGTGTAATGTGACAACGGAAAGATTGCACTCCCTTAAAACTGCTTTCCCATCAATTAAAGTTTATATGTTGATGTCTTTGGTTACTACTTATTAGTGCATTGATAACCTCTGTGTTTATTAGTGGCCTGCGCATTTGACTGCGGAAAATAATGTGGCTCCCACGATTATTACTAAATTGATCACTTAGGAATAACTTTTAGACATAAGTAATCATTAAGGGTTTACTCGCCGATAAGAATAGGACCAACGAGAAAGGATTAACTACATACACTTCATATAAAACTATCAATAAAACAAGTGACAATCTACTTAATCATAAGGACAGATCTTCTTATTGTCTCGAGTATTTATCTGTGTACGTGTGTGCTATTCGTTGATTCGTGCCTATTGGTTTAGTTTATTATTTAATTGCAACCAAATCGTGCCAGTCTCTCAGGTGAACCCCCTTGCGTTAGATTAGGTTGTATAGCTAATTTAGAATAATAAAATACTGATTAGAATAACGAGATAATACGTTCCACTCTTAAGTGATGACACTCTACTTACCATTATATTCATACTGTCCGGGTACACTGCTCGTTAAGTGTGTGTGTTATTGATAAGTCGGCTAAATATAAATTTAAAACTTGAGTAGGCATTAATACTGCTAAACCGCAACGACACATCGCACGCATCAAGTTTTTGGCGCCGTTGCCGGGGAGTGAATTGTTATTATCTGTTAATTTGATTAGTATTTTAATTAGGTTTTTAATTTTTTTTTATCTAACCGCTAATTCTGTTGTGTATTAGATTAAATTGCATTCATTGTATTATTTTGCATATTTTATGTTTTGTGTGTTATTTGTTTGCTTTTATTTGTGTTTATTTTCGTTTGTGTTTTTTTTTTGTTTTTATTTTTCGTATTTTTTCTGTGTTCTGCTATCGTTGTACTGAACTTAATCAAACGATACGGCGCATCTGATCTCTCAGATACTGCGTATTGCGTTTAATTTTTATAAAATACAACGCGTTTAATTAATTCGATACGACGACATCTTTTTCCCAAGATACAAAGTATCTGTTTTTGATAAAAAAATTTCTAAACGTTAACGCGATACGACGCATCTGCTTTAGCAGATACGGCGTATCTATTATTTTAATTAAAAACAGTTTTCGAATTATTAAACAGATACGGCGCATCGATCTCTGTCGATACGGCGTATCTTCTGAATCAAAAATCTTAAATTTTGAAACGTAACGAAAATACGGCGCATTAACTTTTGTTAATACGACGCATTTAATTTTAAATAAATATCGATTTTTGATTATTAAAACAGATACGGCGCATTCTAATTTCTAAGCGGCGTATCTATTTTCTGAATAAAGTCTGATTTAATTTTAACGATTATAAGATACGGCGTATCCAACTTTTTGGATACGGCGCATCATCTGCAGATATCAGCCATTTGTATTCTTATATCCGTTTCTGAATTCATTAATTTCTTTTATAGCGAACAAATCCTACTGATGATTTTACTTGTGATGACAGATTTTGCTATGGAAGATATGTCGAAGAACGGATATCTTGCTATGGAACTCTTGCTTTCGAACTCATCCATGGAAGTTTATGATAATGTCAACTTCAATGTACTCGAGATTGATACGGATTTATTCTCTTGGGAGACCCTTCTTGAAGCTGCTTTTAAGGAATTCATGCGTTTATGCAACATTGACAAAGGGGTATTCTCTTATGATGTATTTGTGAGGTACACTGGAGATGAATTGTTACTCTTATGGCCTATCATTGAATCCAAAGGATTGACTTGGACTACTATCGAAGAAGATGATGGGAAATTCTATCTTGCATACATGGACTCAAGCAACAAAAGCTGTGGTGGAGGCAATACCCAAATCTCTTACATGCCTTATTCCGAACAGTACTGGGGATTAAATGAGAACTATCTGGACGATGAAAGAATTTATGCTGTGGCGGAATTATTATTTCATGGCAGGTTGGTAAGATTGATGGACCTCTCCCTCAATGATTGGCTTGAACTTAAATATGGTAGTCCGAAATTTGCCCCTGCAAATGAAGTCAAGCGGATTATGACTTCATGGTTGACACGGAGTTTTAGGGAGCAATTTAACGAGTTCATGGAGATAAGGAGGAAAATGATTGGAAAAGCTTGCTTTGACGTTGACCATGATCCTAACAATGTTGATTTTTTCGGAGTGGTTGGCTAGTAAGTTCAATAACCATAAGAGCATGGATCGGGCTACTAAAGATGCGTTATGGGTATATTGGATGAGAGGTGAAGACGAAGAAGTTGAGAGCGACTATGGGTCGTCACTTCATGATTCAACAGTCAATGAGGGCATTGAAGAATTATTCAGAATTGACATTGATGTATTCGATTATGAGACACCCTTGTGCAAGCAATTCAAGGAATTTAACTACCTTCTTCAAGTTGACGATGATGTGCTAACTGGAGATCTACCAGGATTCAAGACTTATGATGATTTCAAAAACACCTGGTACTACGAATGGAATGACCAAATACCATGGGTTTGGGATAAACCATGGGAATTTGAGCACATTAATCACACCTGTACACCTTTCGTTTTCAAGGATGGGAGTAGTGTTTGGCCGACCTGTGATTATAAGAGTGACGGAACCTGTAATGGGGGAAGTATAATTGGGATGATACGGGTTGGAAACGATGTAACCTTTGAAGATTATGAGTGGTACGATAATGTTGAAGACTGCCCACAAAAAGCGGAGGCTTTGCAAGAAAAGGGTAGAATTGAATACTTGAAAGGACTTAAAGGGACATCGAATACTACTTTCTGGGAATGGGTGTATGAACAATTTGATGATTACACGAAGCTTAGTCGACGGTTACAATGGGAATTACAAAGAGAGTGGGAGGCAATTCAAGATGATAAGTCATTAATTGATGAACTAGATGACTATTTGATTAAGGATCCTTATTTTAAGTTTGTTGATAAGGACGAAGAAGAATTCACCAAAAGAAAGTGTCAACTACTTGGGATCCCTTATAATGAGCCACCCATGATTATTTCTGAGAAATTTAAAATCATCAAATATTCTTTGGGACCAGATGAAGAGTATGTTGCGACGAAGACCAAGAGTTATACTAGATTAAGTCGAACGGAAGAAAACGTCGCAATGCTATACGGGAACATCTTTCGGATGAAGGAAGAAGGATGGACCGTGACAAGAACTAAATAAAGAGCTGAACGTGAGTCTAACTTGAAGACTCTGGAATAAAGACAAGTGCTGACCGGGAGACAACCCGGAGAAATTTTAATTATTCTGTTTTTGTGTCGAGTCAGTCAGGCCGCAGAGGATACGGCGCATCTCAATCCTGAGATGCGACGCATCTCCTGCAATGGTCATATCTTACTTTATTTTTTCTGCATTTTTTACTTTCGACTTTAAAACTTTTTATCAGTTTATTTTAATGCGGCGCATCCCTGGTTAAGGATGCGGCGCATCTTCTATTCTGATCCGTATTTATTCCAGGCTCGATACGGCGTATCTTCTTCCATAAGATACGGCGCATCGACTGACCTGATGATTTTCAGTTTTAATTTTTAAGTTTTATTTTTTCTAACTACTAATGTATTATGCAAGTTGAACCTTTCTTAACTTAGGTGTGTTTTAAAGCCTTGGTGGTATTATAGATTCCTGCATTTCCTGTGGATACATCTATTATGAAGCTTAAACGTTCTCATCCACAAGAAAGATGATTTTTGCTCTTATACAAATGGAAGATCATACCGAGCAAATCTCAGGGGAGTTTTTCTGTTCTAATTCTTTTATTTTCCAGTTTTTAACCTTTTATACAAACAACGAGGACGTTGTTTAACTTAAGTGGGGGGATTGGAGAATTAGAACACTTAACACTTACTTGTCCTAAACTTTTCAAAATATGCTTTAAATGTGCTTAATATATCAAAATTTAAAATTTTTAGCATGTTTTTGTTTAAAGTCTAAGTTGCATTGCTGCACACATGACGTTATTTTCAAAAATTGTGATTTTTCAAAATTCACAAATCTATGAGTGTGCCGGTGACTTGTAAACTTTAGAACTTGGCTTGTATACTATTCGAGACCACCATAATAAGTATTATTTATATAATTGGAATGACTTGTCTAAATTGGTAAATTTCTAGGATTACACCCAAAAAGCCTATTATATGTTATGTGTTATTAGCTAACTACACTGGTTAGTTAACCCCCGTATAAACCCTTTTGTTACTCTCATTTTTAGAGTAAGATACCCCTAGAAAAACACTCAGAGCCATTCCTTTCGTTTCTTACACCTTTGTTAAAATATTTCGTTACACCCTTACACCTTAGCCTACCCTGTAGATTAAAATCCGTGGTTGGTTAATTGCTTTAGGCAAAGTGTGTTTCCTTACATTACCTGTGTTCGCGTGCTTAATTCATTATCTTTGGTTAGGTCGGGAAATTGCACAATGCAATTGGAGTGAAAGTAAATATTGTATATCTTTGAGTTTAATTTTTCGTGTGTTTACTACTTTCACTATTACCGTTATTTCTGAAGTTATGAAAAATATGGAAAAATTATCCAGAATTATCATTATAGTGATGTGGTGAAATTTTACACATCTTTGTTTATGTTTGGTATGTGTTAAATCACATACCTTTATTTGACCAAAACCGGACTCAAATAGACCAAAAACCTGACCAAAATGCCAAAGATATAGTGTTTTTGTGTTTTGTTTATGCAGGGACGGATATCGCGAAAAACCGACAAAAAGACACAAGAAAACAAGAAAACGAGCACGGGATACGGAAAAGGCTCAGAACCGGAACCGGGAAAGAAAATATGGTCAAAAAGTCAACCGAGGTCCTCCAAGTATCAAAGATCGTCAAATTCAGCCCTTGGATTTAGTTTTGAAGAAAGGCATGATCAGTCCCTTAACTTTCAGCAAATTACATAAATAGTCCCTTGAAATCCAAATTCTTAAAACCCTTAAATCTTATACACTTACACAACCCGGATTAAATAAACCCAAACTTTACACTAAACCCAACCCATACCAACCTCTAGCCCAGCCCACTCCTTACACCATTTACCCAAACCGACCTAGCCATCTAACCCGGTCAACCAAAGAATAACTACCCCCAGTCAACCCACACTAACTCAAAATAAAATAAAAAAATCTCCCGTCACTTACACGCGCCCAAACCAATTCATCCCCAAAATTTTTACCACGAACCCTAAAATAACTGCCACCCAAATTCACCCCGTACAAATGATTATCTCATGATTGGTAACTTCTGGAAGGGTCTGACAGCTAGAGGGACACGTGGGGGATGCTGAGTGGACAAGCCGTGTCACTATTTTGATCCTAGGGCCAAGATTGAAACGTAGGGAGCAAGGGTGATCTAAGGGTGGATAGAGAGCTGAGTAGCACACAGATTGATGAGCTGGAACTCCCAGAAGGTTCTGAGGAAGCTTATAAATAGAGATCCACTCTTCACAGTCAAGTTTGGTCCAATTTTCACGTCTTAAGAAAATTGTAACCATTTTAATTTCCTGTCATTTAATGTTTTCGTAGTGTGATTTTTAAATTCGAGTTGTAATTCACAATTCAAGTTCAGTTGTACTCAGTTTTTTTATTGTTAATAAAAGTCAAGTTTGGTCAAAAGATTACTGTTCGTCAGCTTATTTTGCTTATGAGTGCTTATTTTCACTTTCCTGCCTTTTAGTTTTAGTTTTGATGTCAGTTAGTTGGTTTATGCTTATCTATTTTAATTTCTCCTTAATATTGCTTCAAGTCAAATAAAAAGTCAATATCAGCTTAATCTTGTTTTCAGCTTACTTTGCTTTTTAAATTTTCTTTTCTAGATTAAAAGTAGTCTCGTGGTTTGTACAAAGAAATTTTTACAGCTTTAAAAGGTTCATTTTACTTGAGAATTTGCAACAACAGATGTTTGGTTTTAGTCTACTAAGTGGGTGAATATAAGCTGTAACCCATTCATTTGCCTTAAGCCTTGGAACATTTTAGTTTAATCTTTAGTTATTAAGCTGCTTGTTAGAAATTCTGATCCATATTGGTCTGTTTTGAGGTCTTTAGCACACTCCTGTTCATATTTAGCCTTTACTGCCTTCAATAAGCTCAGCATAAGCTGAGCTTATTCAGTCCTATTAGTTTGCATTTTTAGTTCACTTTTAAGCATTAGAGTTAGGTTATTTTGGAGTAAGATTTGGTCTTTTTGCGCCACTTTTTGTACTCTTCTGTCATAAACTGATTAGTGTAGACAGCAGCTTTTGGTCTGCTGAACTTGCCCCTTTTCTAGCTTATTAAGTGGGACCCAGGACTCTAGCTTTGGGGATTAAATAGTTTGCATGTTAGTAATTAAGATCTACATCTGGTATCTCTATACATCAGCTTATTGGAGTGCTTATTCAGGGGTGCAAAGTAGGGTCCTAAGGCTTTTTTATTCTGAGTTGATTTTGGACATTTCAGCTTATTTCTAGCTTATTGCTTGTGTTGTTTCCACCATTTTCAGTTCCTAGTAGCTTCCAGTAGTTAGATTTACATTTCCTTAGCTTTTTATAATTTGGGGCTTATTTTTGCTTATTTATCCTAGTGCTTATTTACTGTTCCAGCTTATTTAGATATAATCAGTTTATGAAATTATTTTTCCTAGATCAGTAATATTAATTTAGAATTACTCAGATTTTTTCAGATTTTTCCTAAGTGTTTTACTATTTTTAAATCATTTAATTAGTTTAAATTAGTTTTTAATTCATAAAAAATTATTAATGTTATTAAAAAAAAAAAATTGAAAAAATAGAAAAGAAAAGTTGGATGTTTGATTTAACCAACTTATGTAAAGTTTTGTATTAAGTGGTCGATATCACCACTAGTTGTTGTATATTATATCTATGGAATGAATGTGAGTTGGCAGTTATGGGAACACCAACTAAAGGTTATTCTTTGATTGAGATCTTGTTGAGTATAATTCGTGTCTACTAAAGCGTGTGTTTCAAGTGTTAAAGCGTGAGTTATTCTATGATATGAGTCTTATTCATGGGATGGTTGGGATAGTGATTAACCACACTTAGGATTTTAATTTATTTGTTTTGTTTATTTTTCATTTTTACACCAATTTATATCCCAAATATTATCCATACCCTGTATTATTCTTTATCCAACCAAACCTTTGATTTATTGAGATTAGGGATTTGAGCAATCTTAAGTATCGTAGTCGTGGATTCGGCTATGTATTTATGATTTTGTCGCCCTTTTTGATATAATATTATTGGTAAAGTTTGGACCTATCTTTAGCCTATTCGAGTTAAGGATTTGAGCAATTGCAAGTATCGTGTTCGTCGATTCGATCATGTATTTGTGATTTTGTCGCCTTTTCTGGAATTTGAGATCGATAGAGATTAAGAATGATTAACCCTTAAACCTCAAAACCCTTTTTACCGCTTTAGACTTGTTATTCCTTGGCTTTAGTTGGGGAGATGTGTATACTTGCCAAGCTTATGATAGAATATTCATCACGACTGGACAGTTAAACAATTAGATTTGCTTTTATCAAATTATTTTATTTAACTTCTAATTCGTTAAGTGTTTAGTTGTGTGATTATGACAAAACGAATACATGCTTAAAAATAAAAATAAATCCTAATATCTTTTAGGATACATTTTCATAAGATTTATTCTAAGGTTTACTTGGGGACAAGTAAAGTTCAAGTGGGGGGATATTTGATGAACTCAAATAAGTACATTTTATTACTATCATTTATCCTATTAATTTGACTTGTTTTATTATATTATGTATGAGGATTGATACTTAATCGTTAACTTTTGTAATTCTCAGGTAAAAACAAGCATTTGGTGAAACTTGGCGATTTTAGACTAATTATGGAGCAAAACATGCAAGAAGTTAAGAGTCTACTGAAATGTACAAGATCAAGACAAATCTGCTCCAGATGCACCGCATCTCACTCATTACATACGGCGCATCACTATCAAGATTTCACCAGATACGATCCAAGATACAAGAGGACATGCGCCGCATCCAAGAATGAAGATACGCCGCATCTTCTGGCGGTGTACGAATATTCCTGAATATATTAATCTTGGACCCCACGCGAAGTTAAGTCAATGCGCCGCATCTACTTACTAGATGCGCCGCATCTTACCCTCAGACAGAAACTATAAATACCCCAAGACCAGACGAATTTCAGAGCGCATATTATATACAAGGTACGAAGACCAGAAAAACCTAAGGTCGAATTCAGACGAATAGGCAGCACAAGACACACCCGAACGAAGATACAAGAGCTGTAAGAAGGTGCTGCATGTGTTTAATTCATTAAGTAGTTTTGTTTTATTGTGTTAGTAAACTTTAATTCATCAGGATTGATGGCTTGTGTAATGTGACAACGGAAAGATTGCACTCCCTTAAAACTGCTTTCCCATCAATTAAAGTTTATATGTTGATGTCTTTGGTTACTACTTATTAGTGCATTGATAACCTCTGTGTTTATTAGTGGCCTGCGCATTTGACTGCGGAAAATAATGTGGCTCCCACGGTTGTTACTAAATTGATCACTTAGGAATAACTTTTAGACATAAGTAATCATTAAGGGTTTACTCGCCGATAAGAATAGGACCAACGAGAAAGGATTAACTACATACACTTCATATAAAACTATCAATAAAACAAGTGACAATCTACTTAATCATCAGGACAGATCTTCTTATTGTCTCAAGTATTTATCTGTGTACGTGTGTGCTATTCGCTGATTCGTGCCTATTGGTTTAGTTTATTATTTAATTGCAACCAAATCGTGCCAGTCTCTCAGGCTGAACCCCCTTGCGTTAGATTAGGTTGTATAGCTAACTTAGTATATTAAAATACTGATTAGAATAACTAGATAATACGTTCCACTCTTAGTGATCGACACTCTACTTACCATTATATTCATACTGACCGGGTACACTGCTCGTTAAGTGTGTGTGTTATTGATAAGTCGGCTAAATATAAATTTAAAACTTGAGTAGGCATTAATACTGCTAAACCGCAATGACACATCGCACGCATCAATGTGATAGTGATAGGTAAATTAGTTTTTCACTAAACCGAACATGCTATAGATTTCTCATGTAATGTAGATATGTTTAATACCGTGCTAGATGTCTATCTTTTCAATTCATTAAGCTTTGTTAAGGATGATGGATGAAGAAACAATATAGATAAAATGGGTGTTTCGAGATTGCATCACTTATGACCTGCTTCTATTTGTTTGAATATAGATAAAATTATCAAACTTGTTGCTATGCTAATTTGGACTTGGGGACTATATAGTGTATAAAATTAAAGAGTAACTAAACTGCTCGTTTGACTGGATAAACCTTGGAACAACTATATAAAGTAACAATGGAGACGAGTATATGCATTGGGTGTTCGCTTAATGAAATAAAAGAAAAGAAAGAAACCTGCTGTTGTTGTTTCGGATTCAAAACTCCATACCCTCATGGCCACTTAAATCGTTAATATATGTACATGATTTTGTTGAAACTATTGAAGTATTAATTGTGCTAGCAAGATGCCAAACTTATTAATATATGATAGTCTTATCTGATTATGGCAAACTTGGAAAATATAAAACATGTAATGTAAGTATGCATGTTACATTAATATACGTATATACTGAAGTGGAATGCTATTATAATATTGAGAAAGGAATAGCCCATAAATTGCAAGTTTTAAGCTATATGTAACATGAGCAGGCACTTATGAAACTCGACCAATCAACTAGGACTTTTATATAATGAAAGGATATTTTTAGTAAGATTTAATTTTAATTGTAGGAGACCTTGTGTTAACACAAAGTGAACTTTCATTCCGAGCATTTATCAGGTGAGTTTTCATGTGCTTTTTAAATTTGGTTGCACTTTTATTCGAAATACTATCATGCAACTTGTTTAAATGATCTTTAATTGCTACATGTTTTGATCCTTGGATAATATGCGAAAGTTGTGAAATATGCTCTATTTTCATGTTGAGATATATAAATGTGGAATTGTGAATTGTGAATCGTAAAAATATGAATAAGTTGGAACCGTAGAATCGAGCGGGGAAAAATATGAATTGTTGGAACCATTGAACCGAACGAAAATATGAATAAGTTGGAACCGTTGAACCGAACGAAAATATGAATAAGTTGGAACCGTTGAACCGAACGGAAATATGAATTGTTGGAACCGTTGAACCGAACGGGTGTATGTTGAATTGTTGGAACCGTTGAATCGATCGGAAATTGGAATAGTTGGTATACGTTGTAACGTGATATAGTTGGTTTATATTAAATTGATGGTATTTGAATTGAATAAGAATATTCTTGTAACTGAATAACACTTATATGATATTTGAACAATTTGCATGATCGTTTTACAAGTTCGTTATTATTGGAAAAGTGTTTGATATTATATAATTTGTTTTGTACATGAAAACCATGAATTCTCACTAGGCCTTTGGCTGACCCAAAACTCTTTTAAAATTTTTGCAACCCAGATGAGCTTCCTAGGAATCAAGATATTATTTTGAGACCGAGTAAGAGTAGACGCTTCCGCTGATATAAGGTAAATAAGAGGGTTTAACGCTCCGAAAAGGCGGGGTGTTACAGTTGGCATCAGAGACATAGGTTTAAGTGAATTAGGTGTTAGGAACCTAGTCTTAAACCATGATCGAGTATTTAAGTTGCAAAAACATTCGATATTTAGTGCCTTCTAGGCTCATTGAAGTTAAGGAGTAATAGCTGTATTTTGACATGAATTAGATGCCTTTATATAGATAGATACCCAAATTGAAATGTTGTCTTAATATATATCTAGTAATAGTTAAATACGTTGGCCTCTTAGATATCTTATCGACTTCAACTAATATGGGACAGAGAAATGGAAGGAAAGGTTGGTGGTGGTTCCAAGCTAAATCCAACAAAGAATCAAGATATGCCTGTTACCAAAGGGGAACTAAGTAACGAGATCATAAGGATTATGTCAGAACACATGCCCACTATTCTGGCTAAAAGTCAAGAAAACTTTAGGAAGGCAGAAGAATCTAGGAAAGCTGCAGAAGAAGCTGAGAAAAAGAAAAAAGCAAATGAAGATGCTGAGAAGAGGAGAAAAGCAATGGAAGATAAGAGAGCTGCAGAGGAGCAGGAAAGGAAAAGGAAGGCCGACAAGATAGGAAAAACACAGAAGATGCTGAGAGACTAAGAAATGAAGAAGCTGAAAGACAGAGAAATGAAGAAGCTCAGAGAGACGGATGTAGCTACAAGTCTTTCTTAAACTGCAAACCGACTGAATTTCATGGAGATAGCGACCCTGTGATTGTCACCAACTGGTTAAAGGAGATAGAGGACATTTTTGAAATTAGTGAATGCTCACGTGGACAAAGAGTGAAGTATGCATCCCATTTGCTTAAAGGAGAAGCGCGACATTGGTGGAATATGATCAAGATCGCTCGTGGTAATGAAGCTGTGAGTGCTATGACATGGGAACAGTTTGAAGAGATGGTTATGGAAAATTATTGTCCCCAAGGATTGATGGATAAGCTTGAGGAGGAATTCTTGAAACTACAGCAGAATGATATGACAGTCCCGAAATATACGGCAAAGTTTAATGAAAAGGCAAGATTTGCAAAATACCAGGTAGCTACTGAGGAAAGAAGAATCAAACGATACATATGGGGTTTACGAGCTGGGATCAGGGGTCCAGTTCAACAAGCAAGACCCTCAACTTTCCAAGAAGCCGTGGAACTTGCCTTGATGGTTGAGAAAGAGAATAATCGTCAACTAGAAGAAGGAGGAGACAACAAAAGAAAGAGAGAGAATCGTGATGATGACATGAAAAAGATCAAAATAAGTGGGGAGAAAATGGAGAATGCAAGCGAGTATAAACCATGTACGATATGCAAAAAGACACACAGAGGGAAATGTTGGCATGAGGATTGTCGTAATTGTGGGAAACCGGGACATGCAACAAAGGATTGTAAAGCTGATTGGGTTTGTTTTAGATGTAAGAAACCGGGACACAAGATCGTTGATTGTCCTGAATGGAAGCCTCTCGATCCACAAGAGAAAGCGGGATATAGCGGCAACCGAGTGGAGTACAAAGATACTCAACCACGCAAGACAATGGGAAGAGTTTTTCAACTTACTGCTGAGAAGGCTCGAGGCTCTCCGAATTAGAAAGAATATAATAAAGAAGCATGTGACGCCTGGAGTACCATTTATTATTTAGGATTATGCATTTTGATGTGTTTAATTAAGTTTGGTTTAGTTTCTAAGAAACCTTCAATGCTATGTTGGCTACAAACATTTTTGGTAATATTTGAATTGCATAATAGAGCTTCAATGTTGACTAAACATGATGTTATGACAAGGTACCCGTGTCTTCTTTAGGTTAAATTTTGAGGACAAAATTTCTTTTTAGGAGGGAAGAGTTGTAAAACCCGAAATTTTTGTATAATGAAAATTTGTGACTTCTTTAACTTTGAGGATTAAATATAAATTAGATAAATACTTAAGGGTGGTTTTTGTATTATCATAAAATAGAAATAGTTAGTTATGTTATATGCCTTTTTTTAATTTTAGAAGGAAACGTGATTGAAGGGTAAGTTGGATATGGGCTACTCAACTCCTTAGTATTTTACGGGGAATTCACGAGATTTTTTGGGCCCAATTAGGTTCTTAAATACCACTAACTCCTAAGCGTATCATGAAGCTACAACAGTAAACCCAAAAATAAGAGGCGGTGGTAGGAAGATTAAGGAACTATTTTCAGTTTCTAGTTCATTGTTAACAACCAAGTAAGGTAAGATGCCTCTAAGAATTTATATTTAAATTTACTCTTAAAATGGCATGTTATATGAAAGTTGATTGGTCGAGTTGTTCATCGTTAGACAAAATAAAATATGCTAATGCTACACGTAGATAAACTTATGAGATTTGAATTAATCTCTGTTGTTGATTTGGTTCAATGTGATAGTGATAGGTAAATTAGTTTTTCACTAAACCGAACATGCTATAGACTTCTCATGTAATGTAGATATGTTTAATACCGTGCTAGACGGCTATCTTTTCAATTCATTAAACTTTGTTAAGGATGATGGATGAAGAAACAATATGGATAAAATGGGTGTTTCGAGATTGCATCACTTATAACCTGTTTCTATTTGGTTGAATAAAGATAAAATTATCAAACTTGTTCCTATGCGAATTTGGACTTGGGGACTATATAGTGTACAAAATTAAATAGTAACAAAACTGCTCGTTTGACTGGATAAATTTTGGAACAACTATATAAAGTAACAATGGAGACGAGTATATGCATTGGGTGTTCGCTCAATGAAACAAAAGAAAAGAAAGAAACCTACTGTTGTTGTTTCTGATTCAAAACTCCATACCCTCATGGCCACTTAAATCGTTAATATATGTACATGATTTTGTTGAAACTATTGAAGTATTAATTGTGCCAGCAAGATGCCAAACTTATTAATATATGATAGTCTTATCTGATTATGGCAAACTTGGAAAATATAAAACATGTAATGTAAGTATGCATGTTACATTAATATACGTATATACTGAAGTGGAATGCTATTATAATATTGAGAAAGGAGTAGCCCATAAATTGCAAGTTTTAAGCTATATGTAACATGAGCAGGCACGTATGAAACTCGACCAATCAACTAGGACTTTTATATAATGAAAGGATATTTTTAGTAAGATTTAATTTTAATTGTAGGAGACCTTGTGTTAACACAAAGTGAACTTTCATTCCGAGCATTTATCAGGTGAGTTGTCATGTGCTTTTTAAATTTGGTTGCACTTTTATTCGAAATACTATCATGCAACTTGTTTAAATGATCTTTAATTGCTACATGTTTTGATCCTTGGATAATATGCGAAAGTTGTGAAATATGCTTATTTTCATGTTGAGATATATAAATGTGGAATTGTGAATTGTGAATCATAAAAATATGAATAAGTTGGAACCATAGAATCGAGCGGGTAAAAATATGAATTGTTGGAACCATTGAACCGAACGAAAATATGAATAAGTTGGAACCGTTGAACCGAACGAAAATATGAATAAGTTGGAACCGTTGAACCGAACGAAAATATGAATAAGTTGGAACCGTTGAACCGAACGGAAATATGAATTGTTGGAACCGTTGAACCGAACGGGTGTATGTTGAATTGTTGGAACCGTTGAATCGATCGGAAAATTGGAATAGTTGGTATACGTTGTAACGTGATATAGTTGGTTTATATTAAATTGTTGGTATTTGAATTGAATAAGAATATTGTTGTGACTGAATAACACTTATATGGTATTTGAACAATTTGCATGATCGTTTTACAAGTTCATTATTATTGGAAAAGTGTTTGATATTATTTAATTTGTTTTGTACATGAAAACCATGAATTCACACTAGGCCTTTGGCTGACCCAAAACTCTTTTAAAATTTTTGCAAACTAGATGAGCTTCCTAGGAATTAAGATTTTATTTTGAGACCGAGTAAGAGTAGACGCTTTCGTTGATATAAGGTAAATAAGAGGGTTTAACGCTCCGAAAAGTCGGGGTGTTACACCTCAGCAGAATGGAGTTGCTGAGAGGAGAAATAGGACACTCATAGAAGCTGCTAGAACCATGTTAGCTGAATCTAAGTTGCCTATCACTTTTTGGGCTGAAGCAGTTAATACTGCTTGCTATGTCAAGAACAGGGTTTTGGTTGTAAAGTCTCACAATAAGACATCCTATGAGCTTTTTAGAGGTAGAACTCCTGCAATAGGATTTCTTAGACTTTTGGATGTCCTGTGACAATTCTGAATACCTTTGACCATCTAGGAAAATTTGATGGTAAAGCAGATGAAGGATTCTTGGTTGGATATTCTCTCAATAGCAAAGCATTTAGAGTATACAATTCAAGAACTAGGAGAGTTGAGGAGAACCTACATGTGGAATTTCTAGAAAACAAATCCAATGTAGCAGGTGAAGGTCCAAAATGGTTGTTTGATCTTGAGTCTCTAACCCAATCAATGAAATATGTGCCTGTTGTTGTAGGAAATAATGATTTTTCAGGTTCTGAAGCTGGTGATGCAACAAATGAGGCAGGGTTAGGAAAAGAGAAAGATCAAGATTATGTGTTGATGCCAATATGGATAAGTGTGGATTCAACTTCAATAAATGATGAACCTTCTTCTGATGAAGCTAAAGAAGGGATTGAAGGTGAAAACAAGGAAGATAGAACTGAGGAACAAGAGAATCAAGTTAACAGTACTAATGATGATAGTACTGCTGAGACCCAACTTGATACTGCTAGGTCAAATGTTTCTACTGCTAGGCCAAATGTTTCTACTGCTGGCCCATTAGACTCAAATGAAGCAGATTTCTCAGAAGATGAGGTGGATTTCAACAATCTTCCACCTAACTATCATGTTCCTACTACACCACACACAAGGATTCACAAAGTCCACTCCCTGTACAATGTGATTGGTGATGTGCAATCAGGAGTGAAGACAAGGAAGCAACTTATGTCTTCAGACCAACAAGGGTACTGATCCTTTATGCATCAAGCAGCATGAAGATGCACACTCTTGCTTATTTGTATGTTTCCTCTCACAAGTAGAACCCAAGAATGTTCTCAAAGCCTTAGATGATTCAAGCTGGGTAGAAGCAATGCAAGAAGAGCTTCTCCAATTTAAAATTCAGAAGGTTTGGGTGCTAGTGGATTTACCCAAGGATGTAAGGGTAATTGGCACTAAATGGGTTTTCAGGAACAAAAAGGATGAAAGGGGCATAGTGATTAGAAACAAGGCTAGACTTGTAGCCCAAGGATACACACAAGAGGAAGGTATAGACTATGAAGAGGTTTTTGCTCCTGTAGCAAGAATTGAAGCAATTAGACTATTCTTAGCCTATGCTTCATTTATGGGCTTCACAGTTTATCAAATGGATGTCAAGAGTGCCTTCTTATATGGTACTATTGAAGAGGAGGTTTATGTCTCACAACCTCCAGGTTTTATTGATCCAGAGCATCCAGATAAGGTGTACAAGGTTGTCAAGGCTCTTTATGGCCTCCATCAGGCACCAAGGGCATGGTATGAAACACTGGCTTCCTATTTGATTGAAAATGGATTCCAAAGAGGCAAGATTGATCAGACATTATTCATCAAGAAGCACAAGAAGGATCTTCTGCTAGTTTAGGTGTATGTGGATGATATCATCTTTGGATCTACAAGGAAGGAGATGTGTGTAGAGTTTGAGAAACTTATGCATGATAAGTTTCAGATGAGTTCCATGGGGGGACTTACTTTCTTTTTGGGTCTGCAAGTTAAGCAATCAAGTGAAGGCATAATTATCAGCCAGGATAAATATGTAGCAGAGATTCTAAGGAAATTGTAATTTGTTGATGCAAAGGTAGCAAGCACACCAATGGATTCTGAGAAGCCTCTTCTTAAAGATGTAGATGGAGACAATGTGGATGTATACACATACAAATCTATGATAGGCTCTTTGATGTATCTCACATCATCAAGACCTGATATTATGTTCTCTGTTTGTGCTTGTGCAAGATTTCAAGTAACTTCTAAGGTTTCTCACTTAACAGCAGTCAAGAGGATTTTTAGATATCTCAAGGGTCAACCTAGGTTGGGACTATGGTATTCTAGGGAATCACCTTTTGACCTGGTAGCATATTCAGACAGTGATTATGCTGGTGCAAGCTTGGATAGAAAGTCAACAACTGGAGGATGTCAATTCCTTGGATGTAGACTCATTTCATGGCAGTGTAAGAAGCAAACAATTGTGGCTACTTCAACAACCGATGCTGAATATGTAGCTGCTGCAAGTTGCTGTGGTCAAGTGCTTTGGCTTCAAAATCAACTTCTTAACTATGGGTACAATTTCATGAACACTGTCATATATATTGATAATAGTAGTACAATTTGTATAATTAAAAATCCAGTACAACACTCTAAAACTAAACACATAGAAATTAGACATCATTTTATTAGAGACTGCAATGAGAAAAAGTTGATTCAAGTGGTTAAAATTGATTCTGATCACAACTTTGCAGATCTTCTCACAAAAGCTTTTGATGTTGGAAGGTTTCAATACTTGGTAGCAAGTATTGGGATGCTTAATCCTTAATGTTTTTCAAAAATGTGTGGTTTTGTATATAAATTGAATTTGTACTGCTAGCATTATCAATTAGTACAGTTATTGAAAAGTTTGTACTGCTAGTACAAATTTGGATTGTTTTGTTCATACTGTTAGTCATATGATAATGCTGCTACAAGACAAATGCTTTGCATTTTGTTTTCTTGGTTTTAGACTAACATTTTCAGGTATGAAAATTTGAGCACAAAGGAAGTTACAAGTGCAATACATGAGCAAGCAAAATGGTGGCTCAAGTTGTGACATAATAGGTTAATGATGGACAGAGTTTGGGAATTCATTAACCAAGGCTTACACCTAAGTTAATAAATTCTTTAAAACTTCTCTCTTGAAACTTATTGTGATATTTTGTATTGTCTTGATGGCTCAGTTGGTCAAATAGTAACTGACTCAACTCACTTTCTATCATTTTATACTTTAATTAGTATAATGAGTTAATCTAAGGATATCTGATAGAAAGAACAGTGAGCAAATGTGAATCTAACACTTGTGTTAGAGGAAACAACTGCCACGAGCTGGAAACCCTATCAAGAAAGCCCTTTGAATGGGTTTATCTGTACACAGGCAGTTATTTATAACTGAATACATTGGTTCTCACACAACCAGAGGTTAATTTAAACCAAAATCTTGATTAAGTGTCTGTTACTACACTTAATCCCTTCAAAATGGTTGTTAGCAGTATGATTTTTCATTAAAATCAAGTTCATACTGCTAAGTCAAAAGTTTCTTAAAAACTTTTTGGATTCAGGGTGGCTCAGAAAAACCATCTTATGATGGATTATGAGTCAATGCCCCATGATTCACCTCTCACAGGAGTTAACACACCTGGAAGTGATGAGGACAGAGTGGAATTTAAGGAATTGATGGCTTTATGTACAACATTGTCTGATAAGGTATCCAAATTGGACGATGGGAATAAGCTCTTTCAGTTTCAATTTCAGTTCACTACGTTTGTTTATCACTTGCATGGACGCTGGGAAAAGCATCATCATCTTGTATGCTCTTGTGTTTTCCCACACCTAGCTCAGCAGCAGTTGTTGTATCTCCACCTACAATGGAAGCTTCGCCTTCAGTATCATGCCAATAATAAGAACAAGCTCCAGTTTCAGTTGATGGACGCTGGGAATAAGCTCTTTCAGTTTCAATTTCAGTTCACTACGTTTGTTCATCACTTGCATGGCTTGCTGAGAGATGATTTGACTTCTTGGAGCAATTACAGGGAATATAATATCAGGCTTCAAGCATCCAAGATACACAGCACCATTTCCTCTTATAATTCCTCCATCCAAGGAAATTGCACCATCTTTTAGGCAATGCTTGGAGCATGAGCAAGGTACTGCTAGTGTTGAAGACAAAGAAAAAGGCTGAAAGTGATTCACAGATGGCAGATGAGTTAGTCAGAAAGATATTTAATCTTGCAGAACAGAGGAAAGCTCAGATCAAGAGTCTGACTATGTAGTGTTTGGAAGATCCTCACAATCCTCATTTAATTTGGAAGAAACTTGATGATTTAGGATAAATCACAAGTTTAGGGGAGGATTGTTGGGAATTAAATGTTCTGAAGATTAGTACTGCTGGTGCATAAAGGAAAATACTCCAAGTGTCAATACTACTGCTAGTGTATTTTATACTACTGCTAGTGTTGGAGATTCTACTGCCGTAAGATTCTACTGCTAGTGTATCAGATACTGCTGTTGGAGTGACTCATACTACTGCTGAGTGGATAAGTGTCGCGTATTCTACTGCTGACTGGATAAGTATGAAAAAGATATTTTGTGTATAAAAGTCAAATATATACGGTAGATAATATCTTTGATAAGTGATCAGTCAACAAGTTGTAAACACAGAACAAGTTGTATCTTAGCTACTGACACACACAAACTAGCAAGTAGACAAATACTCAAGTGTGCATGTGCTTAGATAATATAAATAGAGAGTTAGACATTAGATAGATGTGTGACTAGTTGAGTGTTAAAAATAGTAAGTGAAAGACTGAGAGAGTTGAACATAACAGAAATAGTTATCTTTGTAATAGAGATTCAAGGTTTTGTAACCCTAGTGATAGTGAAGATCAATCGTATTATTCTCAACAATATTGAACCATTTGGTGTTATACTTTCTGTGTTCATTCTCCAATAACAAGCATCACTGTTCCATTTCCATAACCAATATCCTTCTAAGTGTGGTTAAGTAGATTCCGCATACTTAATCATATTCATTCAAAGTATCATATACACATTAAAAGGACTAACATCCTAAGTGTGTTATTAATCAATCCTCATAAGTAGTAAAGGGCTGATTGATCCTCTCATAGAGCGAGTCTCTCAGAAGCCATCTGTGAAATCTCGTCAAACTTTACATTCATCGTCTCTATTATCCTTTTAGTTCTTATTTTATATACCCGGAATGCCCTCGAGTTTTCTGAGTATCCAATGAAGATTCCAATATCACCCTTAGCTTTCAGCTTCCCCAGATCTTCTCTATCGTTCGTTGGATAGCACAAAGCGCCAAACACGTGAAGGTAGATAAAATTTCTGAATTGTTGTTACTGACTCACCAGTTTTATAAACAACTTTTTGAAACTCTTTTAGTTTACATTCCAACTCTACGATTTCCTCAAGATAGGAATCAATCCGTTTCCTTGATACTTGTTTGTGTTTAGAAAAATTATCTTGACAAGTTGAAAACTCTGTTTTTGTTTTTGAAAGTTCAAATTGTAGGTATTCAACCTGTTGTTTGAAATCTAATTTTTCTTGTTCCATTTGAGAAATCAAGTCATTTTTGGAAGCAGTTAATTCACGTATCTGATGTTCTAACTCTTGTTCTTTCACATAAGATTTTTGGAATGCAGCTTCAAAACTTTTTTTCGCGTTTTTCTTTTGTTTCATAGTTTGAAAGTTGTATTTTATAGCACTCAAGATCCTTAGTCAATAATGCAACTTTTGCTTTTAAGTTTCTATTTATCTCATTGCATTTATCAATTTTGGATTTTTGTGAGTCCAACTGGGTTTGGGTGGTCAATAGCAAGGTCATGAGTTCTGGATCTGGACCAAGCAAAAGATCATCTTGTTCAAGTTGATCATTATTATCATCATCAAGTGGATCGTCAAATGTAACAACCGGGTTAATTTGATCTTCATCAAATTTAACAACTGTGTTCATTTGTTCATCTTCTTGAGGAGATAAGAATGAATCATCTTGAACAACGTGCTCTTCGGCTGATGCAGATACAGATGGTGATACTATTTCATGTATTAGACATGTTGAATCAGGTACCTGAGACAGACCGTCAGTATCATATATTGGGCATGTTTCACTCATGTGCATTTCTTGCATATTGGCCATCAACATCACGGCTGCATTAGCTTCCAAGTCTTCCATATCGTCATCAGAGTATGCACTTGCCATGAAGTTGTTCTCTTTTTCAGTAAGAGTGCCCCCAGATTCATCCTTAAGAGCAAGAAGTAGTGCTTGCTTGTGGTACTCACTGCATCTTGTTCTCGGTTTGGGGCATGCACTAGCCAAATGACCCTTTCCATTATAGTTGTAGCATCTGACCATTGTATTTCCAATCCTTTGATTCCCGGTTTAAACAATCTCATCCCTTGTCTGTGGAGTACCAGCACTGTTCATACTGCCACCTGCTGCATTAAACCTCTGACCAGTTCCTGAGTTTCCCATGTAGCCTCCCGATCCATTTCTCCATAAGCTCGGTTTTGAATCTCAACTCTTCTATTTTGGACAACAGATTGATTACAAGTGTTGGATGAAGTACGAAGACGGTTGTTGGATTTGTTGGAGAACTTGCTGAAAGCACGAGCAATTAATGCAAATCCTTCATTCAATGAATTGAATGCATCATCTTCATCACTGTTGGCATTGGAGTAAAGCATGGTATCCGTGTTGTCATAAGGAACAAGTTGATTGTCAGTTGATTCTGGTGTAGATTCATATGGAATGAGTTGATTCGATGAGGTTTGTTGAGGATAAGCAAAGTTTTGTTGTTGTTGAACAAAAGCCTGATTTGATTGTGGAGCAAAGTGAGATTGAGCTATCAATGCTAGTGAGTTTGGAGTTGTTGACGGTGTATAACTACCACGAGCAGCTCTATCTTTGTCAACTTCTGACTGATGATGCTTCAAATAATTATACAACAACCCATAGGATGCATTGTGTAGATTCTTTGCTTGACGGACAAAGGTGACATATTTTAGCCAGTCAGGACCAAGACAACTGAGGAACTTTGTGTTTACTGCAATCCTGGGTAGAATAATGTTGTGCCTGTCCAAGTCGTTTATGATGTTGGTGAACCTATGGTAATAAGACTCTAGTGATTCTCCTGCTTCAATCATGAACATTGTGTATTCAAGATAGAGTTTTGATTCCATATCTTCTTGGTTCAATTAAGTGCCTTCCATGAGAAGATGAACGTGTTCCCACATGTCCTTAGTAGTCTTCTGTGCATCAATAATTCTAAAGATTGGATTAGGAATTCATTGAAGGATGTAAGACATTTCAAGTTCATTGGCTTCTTTATGAAGTACTTGTTCTGCTGTAAGCTGAGCATCAGGAATAGGGGTCACAGTTGCTTCTCTTGGAGGAATTTCATTTGGATCTCCAGGAACCGTTGTAGTTGGCACTTGGAATGGTCCTTCAATGATGACCTTTTTCAAGTATTTACCATGTGGTTTCTTGAGTTCAATGAACCGTAAAAATCGACTTGCCCATTGCACATAGTTACCCGGAGTGAGCATAGGAGGTGTGTCTAAGGATCCAGCCTCATGTCTTGATTGTTGACTACTTATTGCTTCACACATCTGATCAAACCAGTGTGGTTGTTTTGCTGGAAGTGGGTAGGACTGCATTGGTTGTTGTTGAGGGAAAAATTGATGTTGTTGCATAAAGGGTTGTTGTTGAGGATATTGTGGTGGTTGAGGATATTGTTGTTGCTGATGATACTGCTGTTGTTGATTGTAGAAGTAGTTGTAGTTCGGTGGTTGAGACATTCTTGTAGTAGTAACTTGTGTACTTGTGGATCTTGTAGACAATTGAGAAGTGTGTTATGAGTTATAAAGTTTGGTTTTGGTTAATTGTGAATTTAGATGTTTTACTGTTCAATTCCGACAAAACACTGTTCACAATCAATTCTGACGAAACACTGTTCACAGTTGCCAATTGCGATGAGGTCACTGAATTGCGATGGATTATCTGAATTCCGATGAAATTTCCAATTCCGATGGATCTATCTAATTCCGACAAAAGTGGCTGAATTCCGATGGACTATTCAATTTTGATGGATCTGGAAATTGCGATGGACTTTGCAATTGCGACAGAAATTTGCGATTCCGATAACTTATCTGAATTGCGATAGAACTTGGCAATTTTGATAATGTATCTGAATTGCAATTCTGATAATTTTCTCACTACCTTATACAAGATAGGAGATTTTCCTCAAAGTCGAAGTATTTTCACAAGCTTGTACAAGCAAGGAATCTACTGAGTAACAATTCCGATAAGCCTTAAGACGTTGATGCGTGGTTTTGCAACCTTACAACAGGTTTTACCTCTCGAGGGATCTCAAGAGGCTTACAACCCCACCAGGCAGTGTACCTGACCGATGTAGTATAGTGTAGTGGTAAGTACGGGGGATTGATCGTTCTCCACAGGGAATAGTGTTCGTTAGGTATGAAAGACTACTCTAATAGGCCTAAGGGTGAGAGAAGATTCTTTTTATGTTTTTATATTTTTTTATGAAAGCAAGTAAAATCTCGGGTTTGAAAGAGTGGGCGGAATTAGTTGCTAGTCAACTAACCCAAATTACTACGAATGCAAATAAAATAAAATAACTGAAAATAAAATGTTGGTGAAAACTTATGTGTAGAGAAATGTGTTTACTTAGATTTCCTTACTCCCTAACTATCTTTTACCGGTTGATTAGTGTGTATTAGTTGCGTGGATGACGGGTGTATTCCTTAATACCAATCGTGGGGTGGCGTACGTACTTCCCCAACTCTACAAGCTCCTACTTCACTCCTATGTCGAGCCAGCTAGGAAGCTCCTAACATGGGATCACTAGAATTCGCTTGTGCATTAAATACAACCATAAAAACCTTTAGTACGCATTTGGTTCATGTTTCTTAAGACGTTCAAGCAAGTTACCGAATAGGAAGTTAGCCAGTTTTCTTAAGCCTAACATAGATAGACAATCATCCAATACAACTAATAACACACTAATAACCAATAATCAATAGCTAGGTTTCATTAGATCTAAGCAAACACAAGATAAATCTAGCCTAACATATTAACCAAAAGACAAGAACAAGATAGAATCAAACAACACATAGACATATTGAATGATTAATTGATAACTTATCTTCAATGTAACATGGAAGATCTCAAGGCAAAAAGCCTTGAAAAAGATGCTAAAATCGTCTTAGGGTTTTCTCCCAAAAATTCCACACTAAGTTCCACCCTAATGACAAAAAATTAGAAAACTATATATATACTTTTGGATCTGACGGCGTCACGTTATGGAGTGTGACGCCGTCACCTCGCCGCTTCTAGGGTTCCCGTATGACCTTCTTGACGCCGTCCCTCTTTAGCTCTCCAAAATCCGTTCTGGCTTATCAAGGCTTGACGCCGTCAGACCTTGAACGTGACGCCGTCCCTCTTTGAATTAAGCCGTGACGCCCTTGATCAGGTTAAAGCGTGACGCCGTCAGAATTCACATGCAATTTTCACTGGCTTATCATGAGTAAATTTCACATCCACCACTTTTGCCAAGGCATGACGCCGTCCAGGGTTAAATATGACGCCGTCAAAGGTAACTTTCAGCCGATTTTTGAGACTTTGCCGTTTTCTTCACTTTTATGCTCCAAAAACGTCCAAAATGCCTCCTTTTCCAGATTTCTTCTCAAAAGTACCTAAAATGACAAAAGGAACAATTTAGGGCGATATTTGATCAAATAAATACGATTTAGGGCTTAAATGACCCCTTAAAAGCGGTACACTTTTCGCTTCATCAAATACCCTTACACTTGAGATTTGCTTGTCCTCAAGCAAATGCGCTTTTATTCTAATCAAAATACAAGTTAGGGGTCATTTAACGCTAATATAAAAGTAATTGCAACAAATAATCGTTCCACTTTAATCATAAAAAGCACGGAGATTACAAACTAGCACCTCACAAGTAGTGTTTAGATACTCACATCTCTCAAGTGTCATCAAAATAAATCTCATAAATGGAAACGGATAATATCTCTCACTACCTGTCATAGCAAATAGATTACCATAGGCTTGGGAAAGGATCGAAAACCTCCTCCACTAGGCGTAAGCACCTAAGATAAACTATCAAAGAGGGCTTTTACATGGGTTATAACGTTAGGTGTAGGGAAAAGGAAAACACGGTTTTGTTGGATAAAGGATATTTTACTGGTGGCGAGTTAAAGATCTTGATCAATTACATGTACTATACAATGTTGCTAAGCCAAGACTCGACTCGATTTAAGCTAATGAAAGAAAATAACAAAAACATAAAATAAACATAAAATGAAATGGGATGGTAGTCCGTATGTTTTTTTCTATTTTTCTTTTTCTCATTTTTTTTTGTATTTTTCTTGATTTTTGATTTTTTTTTTTTTTTTTTTCATACACTTTTGCCCTACCATCCAAAATAATACATCATAAGGGCATTGCATTCCCCTTACACTTGAACTTTTAGATAACTTTACAAATAACTATTCTAATGACTCGAATTAAGATAATTGAAAAACTTGGAGTACTTTTAAAACATTTAGCACATATGGGGGTAATAAATGATGTTCTTCCCCATTACTCCATTACACTAGTACTTTACCCATGAGTCCCAATCGTCCCAAAACAATATGTACAAGGATATGACTCGACTTAGCAACCATGTAATCAATTAGATAATTAACTTGGGTTTAAACAAATGTTGTAACAATAATGCACTAAAAATGAGTGCATACAAGGTAGGCTAAGGCGATTTGGGTGTACATTTAAGTAGGGTGTAAACAAATTCTTCCTTTAAGTAAAATGCTTAAAGGTCGAAACGAAAAGATAGGCTCTGAGGGGTGTACTAGGGGTATCGTGTACTAAAAATGAGTACAACGCAAAGGGTGTGGGAGAATTACTTGACCAATGTAGCCAATGTAATTATAACAAAAACACAGGTGTAAAACAATGGGTTAATCCTAATGCCTCTTATCATGTAGTAAATCTAACTACACGAATGTAGTCTCACTTGTGGCCTTGGAATGGTCCTAACGCAAGTTCTAGAATCTAAGTGCTACCGGTACACACATCATAGCAAAATGCTTTTCCTACCAATTCTAGGGGCGAACCTCACATATTTGGGGTGGAAAATTTTTTAGTGGTACGTTTTTGTGCTAGTCATATAACTCCTATCCGTGAGACGCTCATTAAGATCAAAGTTTCACTCCTATATGTTGTAAAAAATTTTAAATTTGGCACTAAAATTGCCCTAACAGGTATTTCTCTCAGTTTTATTACACATCTACTATCAAATAAACAAAAATCAAGCGTAATTGCATTCTCTAAAATCGTACTTTTACCCCCCCCTTACACTTAAGATGAACATTGTCCCCAATGTTCAAATAACAAATGTAAAAGCATAAAGTAAAAGAATGAAATCAAATACTCCCCTGATTCGCTCGGTGGATAATGAAATAATACGGTTAAATCTTCTTCCAAGGTAATGTAGAAGCTCCATGACTAATGCATCGCCATAAGCTTGATTCAAAACATTTCCTTGTCCAAAATAACCTGTTAAACCTGAGAAAACAAACACGAAAACCTGCATAACATCGGCGGGATAAATCTATATATAAGGATATAATGCTTGTGAAATGATAATTTTGCAGATTCCTGGAGATTATAAGTTATAGATTTAATAAAAACTTTTTATGAAAACAAAACTTTCAAAAATTTCTGAAAATTAAATCTGACGCCGTCAGGTTGTAACTCCTGACGCCGTCAGAAATGACCTGACAAAAATCTCATTTTTAAGTTTCCGGAAAATTTCTGGAAAAACCTTTACCTTACTTCCTGGAATTCCTGCAAAACATCATTATGACTCGATACAAGCATTTGACTCAAACAAATACTAATATGTATGTTCATTTAATATTATTACGATTCATGTTCATTTGTTCTAATAAACCGATTTAGATTTCCCTTACACTTTTCTTTTGCAAAATACCTTTATATGTAGTTAAGACGAAGTTAAAAACAAAATAAAGCATTTTCACAAATTAGTTTTGAACATGAATCAATAAGAATAAAAATTAAACACACATACGGAAACAAATAAAATTAAACAAACAAATAAATAAACACAAAAAGCAAATAAAGATTGGGTTGCCTCCCAAGAAGCGCTTTTCTTTATTAACGAGTCTTGTAGCTAGACTCAAAGTCATGCTACCCTATATAAGTAAGCTCGTCATCGAGGACGTCTTTAGGGTTAAGCTTGGATTGAAGTTTCCTATTGGTCCGCTTAGTACGATATATCTTTTCAAACTTCTCTCCATCCGGGTCATACAATGTCATCTTAATATGCCATGACCCATCTCCATCTTTGGGTGGTTTGTCCCAATCCCACTTGTGATCATCCTCCTCACAAGTCCACTTATTCATTCCTAGGTTAATTGGCAAAACTCCTAGGAACTCAATCATCCTTCTAAAAACTAGAGGGTCTTCAAATGGATCCAATTCGGTGTCCCTAGCCAAGAGTTGTTCTACCGTATGTGTTCGGTTCACAAAGTCCTCTTCTAGGTAAAATGGGCGTTGGGGTCCTATGAAGCCTCTATCTATCCAAGGTCCATATCTAGATGGTCTCCTATTCAACTCTAACCAATGGGGTGTCGGTTCATCACTAGTATCATAAGCATGTTTCTTCACATCATAGACTGACCAAGTATCTCCTTCTCCTACCGCTATCTTAGATTCCTTACAATCAATCATAGCACTAGCGGTCGCCAAAAATCCTCTACCTATCAACAAGGGGCATGTAGGGTCGCTAACCATGTCAAGGACGTGGAAATCGGCTAAAATGGTTAGTTTTCCAATGTGTACTAATACGTCCTTAACTACTCCAACCGGGTAAGCAACACTTCCATCCGCTAAGCCTATTATTACCTCGGTTTCTTCAAGTTTTCCAAGTTTTAGAGAGGTGTAAAGAGGTAACGGAAGTAGGTTAAGGCTTGATCCAAGATCGGCTAATGTGTCATAAGCCTCCGAATTACCGATCTTGCAAGGTAGAACAAATAAGCCCGGATCATCTAACTTCTTAGGTAGTTTGTTTTGAACGAAGGCGGTCCCTTTTTCGCCTAACTTGAGCTTCTTCTCATCCAACACATCAACAACCGGACTTTCAAGGTGGAGCTCCTTGAATTCTTCGTCAAGGTTTTGAGTGGGAGGTGTTTCAACTATGTTGTTGACCAATTTGGATGTCATAACTTCTTGGTCATTTGGAACGACTTGGGTTTGTTTGAAACACGTGCTCATGGAATTGACCGAATAATATTGTGGACAAGAACTAGGGGACGAAACCGATGAAACGACGTTGACGTTTAGTTTCGGGTTCTTGACCGTGTTGCTAGGGAGTGCTCCCATTTCTTGGTCATTGAGGGCTTTCAACAAGGTGTCAATCTTATTGGTCATCTCGCTTTGTTTTTGTTTGAAATCGGATTCAAACTTGGCTAAACGAGCTTCTTGAGATGCCATAAATTGGGACATCAATCCTTCAAAGTTATTGGTACTACCATTTCCGGAAGGATTGTTGTTGAAATTACGGTTCGAGTTGGAACCGCTTGATTGGAAACGATTAGGTGGGTTGGAAGAATTGGTTTGTTGTGCGTTTTGGTTTTGTTTCCACCTAAGGTTCGGGTGATTTTTCCATGAGGGATTGTATGAATCACCATAGGGGTTTGGCTCGGGTTTGAAAGTGTACCACTTGTCTCCCGCTCCGTCGGTACGCGAGGATGCGTAGTCCACAAAAGCTTGTTCGGGGAGTTCCATGCAATCACGAGTGTCATGGGGACCACTACATAATTCACATGAAGAAGTGATTTTGTTCACTTGGCTTGAAGGTTTAGGAGCCTCGTAGGATTTCATGAGAAACTTGACTTGGTCTTCAAGTTCTATGATCCTACGGTCGGAAGTGCTTGAATTGTTCGAAGGCAAAGATATTGCCTTGACCGTTTTATTCAAATCACGGGGATCACTCCAACTTTCGTTGTCATAAAGAGCAAGATCCTCTAGGAGAGCCCATGATTGTTCCGCACTTAGATCACGTAGCTTGCCACCGGCCGATTGGTCAATGGTTTGCCTCGTGGAGAGATTGATATGGTCATAGAAGATTTGGACTTGGAGCCAAAGTTCTATGCCATGGTGAGGGACTTTTTGGAGTAAATCCTTGAATCGAGTCCATGCCTCGTAGAGGGTTTCGCCTTGACGTTGTTGGAACATCAAGATATCATTCCTTAGCTTGGTAGTTCTTCCCGGTGGGAAAAACTGAGCAAGGAAACGAGTGGTGAGATCATTCCAAGAGGTGATGGATCCTGCGGGTTGACGTTCTAGCCACTGACTAGCTTGGTCCCGCAGAGAGAATTGAAAGAGACGCAATCGGGTCGTCTCTCGAGTGGCAACATCAAGGTCTATAGAATCAATGATTTTAAGAAAGTCCTTGAGATGTTGATTAGGATCTTCAGAACGAAGTCCATGGAATGCGCATCCGCTTTGCACCAACCGGATGGTGTCGGATCGCAAGGGTGTGACATTGGCTCCTTGAGTGAGCTCAATGGTGTTTCGATAGCCATGGTGGCTAGGACGGGAGTACTCTCCTAAAGTACGGGCTCTAGGAGGTGGTGGTTGTTGTTGTGGTGGTGGGTTGTTGGGATTAAGGATATTACCATCTTCCATGATGTCGAATGGTAATGGTTACGAACAAAGACACGAAGAAAATAGATAGACTAAAGAAAACCTAGAAAAATAAAATAAAAATCTCACTAGAAAGGAATCTAGTGAGTAGACCTAATAGAAATAACAATTCAACCTAAACAATAACTATTCCCCGGCAGCGGCGCCAAAAACTTGATGCGTGGTTTTGCAACCTTACAACAGGTTTTACCTCTCGAGGGATCTCAAGAGGCTTACAACCCTACCAGGCAGTGTACCTGACCGATGTAGTATAGTGTAGTGGTAAGTACGGGGGATTGATCGTTCTCCACAGGGAATAGTGTTCGTTAGGTATGAAAGACTACTCTAATAGGTCTAAGGGTGAGAGAAGATTCTTTTTATGTTTTTATATTTTTTTATGAAAGCAAGTAAAATCTCGGGTTTGAAAGAGTGGGCGGAATTAGTTGCTAGTCAACTAACCCAAATTACTACGAATGCAAATAAAATAAAATAACTGAAAATAAAATGTTGGTGAAAACTTATGTGTAGAGAAATGTGTTTACTTAGATTTCCTTACTCCCTAACTATCTTTTACCGGTTGATTAGTGTGTATTAGTTGCGTGGATGACGGGTGTATTCCTTAATACCAATCGTGGGGTGGCGTACGTACTTCCCCAACTCTACAAGCTCCTACTTCACTCCTATGTCGAGCCGGCTAGGAAGCTCCTAACATGGGATCACTAGAATTCGCTTGTGCATTAAATACAACCATAAAAACCTTTAGTACGCATTTGGTTCATGTTTCTTAAGACGTTCAAGCAAGTTACCGAATAGGAAGTTAGCCAGTTTTCTTAAGCCTAACATAGATAGACAATCATCCAATACAACTAATAACACACTAATAACCAATAATCAATAGCTAGGTTTCATTAGATCTAAGCAAACACAAGATAAATCTAGCCTAACATATTAACCAAAAGACAAGAACAAGATAGAATCAAACAACACATAGACATATTGAATGATTAATTGATAACTTATCTTCAATGTAACATGGAAGATCTCAAGGCAAAAAGCCTTGAAAAAGATGCTAAAATCGTCTTAGGGTTTTCTCCCAAAAATTCCACACTAAGTTCCACCCTAATGACAAAAAATTAGAAAACTATATATAGACTTTTGGATCTGACGGCGTCACGTTATGGAGTGTGACGCCGTCACCTCGCCGCTTCTAGGGTTCTCGGATGACCTTCTTGACGCCGTCCCTCTTTAGCTCTCCAAAATCCGTTCTGGCTTATCAAGGCTTGACGCCGTCAGACCTTGAACGTGACGCCGTCCCTCTTTGAATTAAGCCGTGACGCCCTTGATCAGGTTAAAGCGTGACGCCGTCAGAATTCACATGCAATTTTCACTGGCTTATCATGAGTAAATTTCACATCCACCACTTTTGCCAAGGCATGACGCCGTCCAGGGTTAAATATGACGCCGTCAAAGGTAACTTTCAGCCGATTTTTGAGACTTTGCCGTTTTCTTCACTTTTATGCTCCAAAAACGTCCAAAATGCCTCCTTTTCCAGATTTCTTCTCAAAAGTACCTAAAATGACAAAAGGAACGATTTAGGGCGATATTTGATCAAATAAATACGATTTAGGGCTTAAATGACCCCTTAAAAGCGGTACACTTTTCGCTTCATCAGACGTCAAATCCGATAAACCCTAACTACTCCAATTCCGATAAAACCCTAATTAGCAATTCTGATAAACCCTCAAAAACGAATTCCGACAAACCCTTTTCTCCAATTCCGATAGAAACACAGATCAAACAAAACACTTTTTACTAATAAAAAACGATGTTTAAACTGAATTTCTTTGGATCAAAACGTTTAAAAACACTTAAAGAATAAGAAAGTTTCAAGCTTTAATGTTTTAAACGAAATTTGTGGAATTTCGATGAGATGCAACTAATGAAACCGAGTGTAAATCTAGTGTTATTCGAACAAGATCTAAACTTTTGACTCTAAATCAAACTTCTAATCATTATAATGATCTTAACACTTTACAAGTGTGAAGAGAAAGTGATAGAAATGAGATTTTTGTCACAAATCAACTACAAAACCAAACGATAACTAAGAATATGTTACGAACTACTCAAAAAAACACAAATTAATTATCTTCTAGCGAATGATACCACTTGTTAGGTCCTAGATTAAGTGTAACACAAGTAATATAACATAATATAGATGAAAGAATAAGAGAAGAAGAAGAAGAGAAATGGCCGATTCTATTTCACACGTAAGAGTAACAAAGCTTCGGTACACAAGTGAATAAAACCAACAAATAAAAGAGTTACATAGCATGGGTATTTATAGGCAAGAGTTTAGGGCAACACTTGCCTTGAACTTCTAGAAACTAATCACTATATCTCACGGCCCATAGGGCTTCTAATAGGGCCGTGAGATGTATTACAAACATAAAGCCCATAAGCAACCTTACATTATGACCAATACTTGATTACATGTAAAATGTGTTCCCAACAAAAATGTCTCATGAGTATGATTTTGATCACCTTATAACCGTCACCTATACTCCCGAAATCTCTCGTGAACCTACAATACCCATGAGTCACATTCGTGCCTATGTTAATCTTGAAACCTGTCGGTTTCATGAAGGTCGAGTCGTTGATCCATCTTTAGTTTATCATAGGGATATCAACACCTCATTTAGAGCTATAGGCTTCGATTGCTTGCTTCACATTAACGAGCACATTTGTCCTCGTTTTGTGTTAGAATTCTTTCGAAAAGTTGAACTCATACGTGACGAGGATCAATCTTTTTCACTTTGGTTTTGGATCCAAAATTTCAAATTTGACTTAACTCTCGAGTAATTTGCTCAAATTCTCCGAATCCCCAATCATGGGCAATGTGCCTATACTGAAGATTGGTGTCTTGAGTCTCTCTTCAACTATCGAGAAGAGGATAGTCCGTATTGTTCCTACATACCCTCTGCAACTGAACTTACCAAACTCATTCGTACTTTCCTTACCCAGATCCAACAAAAATTTGTTTGGAAGAGGTTCATTATGAACTAATCTCTTGGGCAGTCATCCTGCGAGAAAATGTTCTCAGTCTGAAAGGAAATTGTGAGCAACTTCCGGCGTGTTGTGCTCATATGATTTACTGTCTTCATACTCAACAACCGTACAATCTCGCCTACTTCTTCGCTAAGCGAATTGTACATCTCAAGGTTAACAAAAATAAATTGATACCCTATGGGATGTTCCTAACTCGTCTTTATCACCACTTCATGAACTTTCATCCATACCCTCGTGGTCCTCAATACTCACTCTTCAATCCCGTCATGGAGCCCCTTAATGAGTCGTATATCTCATCCATACTCATTTTTGAATCTTCCACCAACTATGCACCCCTTAATGATCCGAATCATGAGGAAGAGATGCAAGCTCAAGACGAGAGTGTGATGAAAACGAGAGCAAGTTCAAGTCATGAGTAGTTAGGAATGGATTAGTACTTCTATCTTATATTAGGATTTATCTACGGTAGATTATATTAGGGCTTAATACTCCTATCTATCTTGCATGCTTGACTTTTATTCTATCACCTTGCACGATTTTAAATTATGTGATTCTTGAATGATAGCTTATTTTGTCCTTTTTGATTGCATGCTTATTGCTTATTTTAGATAGTTGCATGTTAATCTTTAATTGCTAGGAGTAGCTAAATATGGGATATATTTGGCAAATTAATCTTTAGTGGTTTGAGGCACTAATATTTTCTGCAAATAGTTCCCCTAGAAAACTCCCTTTAGCTGCCCAGAACTAGGCAGCACAGGAAAATTTGTGACTTCCAGGTCACGGTACCCTTAAATAGGCCACGGTACCGTTAAATTTAACGATACCGTGTGGTATTTAGTGGTACCGTGCCCTTGTTTGACGAATTTTCACTGTTTCTTCTAGATTCCTGCATCCCTAACCTCAAACCTGCAATATTTTGCAAACTCTCATACACCCTAAGATTCCCTCACTACACACTTCCACCAACTTTAATTCAAATCCCACAAATCTTGCCTATTTAAAGCCTCACCATTGCAAGCATCTCTTGCATCTCATCTTCAACCTCCCATTACTCATTCACCATGTCTTCCACACAAGGATCAACAACCCATATCTCCAAGAAACCTAGGATCACCGTTAGACCACCATCCAAACCTCTCTTTGTTGATCTCACCAAAGATGATGAAGTCACAACACCACCTTCCCAAAGCACTCCTAACTCACCATCTCCACCAAATGCTCCTTCCAAAACATCATCTACTAGAACAACATCTTCATCGTCTCCTTCTTTGAACACCATGCCATCATCCATGGATTACACTCTCTCACCTATTACCCCATTGGATTATGCCATGCCAACCTCATCACCAACATACTCACCACCACCTCCATCTCCAATCATGGGCCAACCTATCCAACCTCATCCGGTTGATATACATAGTGCAAATTGCCTATGTTGTCATCACAACCCAACCTCATCTTTTCTTTGAGAGATGAGCTACACTTCATGTTCTCTTACGTTGAACATCTCTTGACACCTCCACCACCTCCAATCATGTCACCCTCTCCACCTCCCACTAGCCCATTTAAATAAACATATTGATGTTTAGTTTTGAAAAATAAATGGTTAGGATCCCTTTTGGACTAGAAGCAAATCTTAGGGCCTCTCAAGTCACTAAAGATTTATGTGTGCTCCTTATAGTTTTTACTTTGTACTCACACCGTATGTTTGACTATCATTTTCAATTATCAATGCATAGGCTAGGTTTATGGTTGGAATTATCTTAGTTTCTTTATTTTATTTTGTCATGGTTGGATATTTGTCTTGGTTGCTACATGTTAGATATTGTATGTGTGTCATCTAACTTTGTTTTGTAGCAAGAACCATTGCTCGATTCCTTGGTGTCCTCCAAACGAGGGGGAGTATACATCAAGGGGGAGCCTTTGCGATCTTTTTGCTTCGAGAAAAAGGGGAAGAAATGGGATATAAACTCATGCTAAAAACTTGTTAAAATTAATCTTTCACTTAAAATGAGTTTATGTTTTGTCATCATCAAAAAAGGGGAGATTGTTGATGCAAATAATGTCCTAAAAACTTTATTTATATCTTTCGATAACTCCACATTTTGATGATAGCAAAATGTGAAAACACTTTACGTCAAAATTAACGTAAACAAGTTTTTAGTCAAAATATCCCATTTCTACGTAAATCACTCTAGGTATGAAGAAACAAATTTACAACTTGACTAATGATCAAAGAAGTGAATTTGTGTTTCAAACTTCACATTTTTAATATGACAAAACATTTTTTCAAAAATACATTTTACAAATTTGCTATATCTACATGTTGAGATATGTAAACGTGACAAAACAGTTTTCCACAGAGTATATGCGAAAGTTGTGAAATTTGCTATATCTACATGTTGAGATATAAAAATGTTGAATCGTAAATCGTTAAATGGTGAATTATGAACCGTGAAATATGAATTGTTGGAACCGTTAAACCAAACGGAATATTTCGAACCGTAGAACCGAAAGGAATATGAATAGTTGGAACCGTTGAATCAAACAGAATATAAATAGTTTGAACCATTGAACCGAACGCAAATATGAACTGTTGTAACTGTTGAATCGAACGAAAAAATGAATCGTTGGAACCGTTGAACCGAACTGAAATATGAATCGTCGGAACCGTTGAACCTAACAGGTATATGTGAATTGTTGGAACCGTTAAATCGAACGAAATATAAATAGTTGGTATATGTTGTAACGTGATATAAGTTGAATTGTTTGTTTACATTAAATTGTTGCTATTTGAATTGAATAAGAATATGTTGAAATTGAATAGCACTTATATGATATTTGAACAAATTCTATAATCGTTTTATAAGTTTGATATTATTGGAAAAGTGTTTGATATTATATGAATTGTTTTGTACGTGAAAACCATGAATTCTCACTAGGCCTTTGGCTGACCCAAAAACTATTTAAAAATTTTTGCAACCCAGATGAGCTACTTTGGGAATCAAGAGACTATTTGGGCCTGTCTAAGAGTAGACACTTCCGCTGATATAAGGTAAATTAGAGGTTTTAACGCTCCGAAAATGCGGAGTGTTACAATTTGCATTAGAGCCATTGGTTTAAGTGAATTAGATTTTAGGAACCTAGTTTTAAACCTATATTTACTATTTAAGTTGAGAAATGACTAGTATTTTATGACCTATGGGCACACTTTAAAAACAAAGGGTAATGCTGAAACTATATTTTGGAAAGAACTTAAATGCTTTGATATAGACCATAGTCTGATGAACTCAAATAAGTACATTTTATTATCATCATTCATCCTATTTATTTAACTTGTTTTATTATATTATATATGAGAATCGATACATTAATGTTTACTTTAGTAATTCTCAGGTAAAAACAAGCATTATGTGAAACTTGGCGATTTTGGACTAATTATGGAGCAAAACAAGCGAGATGTCAAAAGTCTACTGAAATCCAAAAGATGCGCCGTATCTCACTCAACAGATACGACGCAATATCATACTTGGATGAATTCGAAGACCATTGCCTGACTTTGAAGAATGCGCCGCATGCAATTCTGTCATGCGCCGCATATGAAACTTTGGTCAAAGAAGAAGATCAAGCTCGTTCTACTCCAGATACGCCACATTATACTTCTAACATACGGCGTATCACTATCAAGATTTCACCAGTTACAATCCAAGACAGCTTAAGTACATGCGCCGCATACAAAGATCAAGTTACGCCGCATCTGAAGACGGTGTACGAATATTCCAGAATATATTAATCTTGGACCCCACGCGAAGTTAAGTCAATGCGCCGCATCTATCAACTCAATGCGCCGCATCTACCCCTCAGACAGAAACTATAAATACCCCAAGGACAGACGAATTTGAGAGACCTTAGACCTTTTATATAACCCTAGAGCCGAATTCAGACGACCAAGCAACACAAGACACACCTCAAACAAAGATACAAGAGCTGTAAGAAGGTCCTGCATGTATTCAATTCATTAAGTAGTTTTGTTTTATTGTTTTAGTACGCTTTAATTCATCAGGATTGATGGGCTTGTGTCATGTGACTACGGAAGATCATGCACTCCCCTTAATATTGCTTTACCATTAATTAAAGTTTATATGTTGATGTCTTTGGTAACTTTTATTAGTGCATTGATAACCTCTGTGTCTAGCTGAGTCTTGCTTGGGTCGCCATGCCCCTTTCTCGCCTATTTATTCTAGCGTCTCTAGAAAAGTAGGATAGACATAAGTAATCATTAAGGGTTTACTCGCCGATAAGATTAGAGCTAGCGAGAAAGGTTTAATTATATACACTTCATATAAAACTAGCAATAAAATAAGTGACAAGCTATTTAATTATCAGGACAGGTCTTCTTATTGTCTCGTGTATCTATCTGTGTACGTGTGTGCTAATCGCTGATTCGTGCTCATTAGTTTAGTTTTCTATTTAATTATAACCAAATCGTGCCAGTCTCTCAGGCTGAACCCCCTTGCGTTAGATTAGGTTGTATAGCTAACTTAGGATATTAAAATACTGATTAGAATAACTAGATAATACGTTCCACTCTTAGTGATCGACACTCTGCTTACCATTATATTCATATTGACCGGGTACACTGCTCGTTAAGTGTGTGTGTTATTGATAAGTCGGCTAAATATAAATTTAAAACTTGAGTAGGCATTAATACTGCTAAACCGCAACGACACATCACGCGCATCAAGTTTTTGGCGCCGCTGCCGGGGAGTAAATTGTTATTATCTGTTAATTTGATTCAGTATTTGAAATAGGTTTTTTTTTTTTTTTTTTTTTTTTTTTTTTAGATTCTAACCACTAAGCCTGTTGTATATTAGATAGATTGCATTCATTGTATAATTTGCATATTTACTGTTTTTGTGTGTTTTTGTTTTCTGTAATTTTTGTTTCTTTTTGTTTGTTTTTATTTTTGTTTTTCTTTCTTTTTTCTGTATTTTTCTGCATTCTGCTGTCGTTGTATTGTGCTGATACAAACGATACGGCGGATCTGTTTTCACAGATACGGCGTATTGCGTTTAATTTTTATAAAATACAACGCGTTTAATAAATTCGAGTACGACGCATCTTTCCCCAAGATACGGCGTATTCTGTTTTTAATAAGAAATTTTTCTAAACCCTAACGCCATACGACGCATCTGTTTTAACAGATACGGCGTATTTTCTATTTAAATTAAAAATAGTTTTTTGAATTATTAAACAGAAGCGACGCATCGATCTTTATCGATACGGCGCATCTACTAAATCAAAAATCTTGTATTTTGAAACGTAACGAAAATACGGCGAATTAACTTTTGTTAATACGACGCATTTAATTTAATAAATATAATCGATTTTTGATAATTTAAACTGGATACGGCGCATTCTAATTCATAAGCGGTGTATCTGTTTTCTGAATAAAAGTCTGATTAAATTTTAACGCAATAAGATACGGCGTATCCAACTTTCTGGATACGGCGCATCGTTCGCAGATATCAGCCATTTTTATTCTTTATATTCGTTTCTAAATTCATTAATTTCTCTTCTAGCGAACAGTTCCTACTGACGATTTTACCTATGATGACAGGTTTTGCTATGGAAGATATGTCAATGAACGGATATCTTGCTAAGGAACTTATGAAAGATAAGCACAATGAAAAGTCCCGCACCAAAAAGCCGTTAATTCTGGAAAGTGATGACGAGTGTGATAACTATGAAGTTAGCTTGAGCAAGTTCCCAGCATTAAGCATTACTAAAAGCTCAGAATTGGAAAAGGAACTCTTGCTTTCGGATTCATTCGAAAATTTCGATGCTATTACTTGCAACTTACCTACGATCGATGCTTTACTCAAATCCGTATCTCAAACCAACATGCCCTTCTACTCAGTGGAAGTTTATGAAGATGTTAACTTCAATGTACTCACGATTGATGCCGATTTATTTTCTTGGGAAACTCCTCTTGAAGCTACTTATATGGAATTCAAACGCTTATGAAATATTGAAGATGGGATATTCTCTTATGATTTACTAATGAGCTACACTGAAGATGAATTGTTACTCTTATGGCCTATCATTGAATCTAAAGGATTAACTTGGACGACTATCGAAGAAGAATATGGGAAATTCCAAATTAAATACATGAACTCATCAAATGAAGTCAACAAATCAAGCAACAAAAGCTATGGTAGAGGAAATATCCAACCTATACAAACTTCTTATATGCCTTATTCCGAACAGTATTGGGGATTAGATAAAAGCAATCTGGATAATGAAAGAATTTATGCTGAATCGGAGATACTGTTTCATAAAAAGTTGGTAAGATTGATGGATATCTCTTTAGAAGAATGGCTTGAACTTAAATACGGTGATCCCAAATTTGCTCCTACGAATGAAGTCAAACGGATTGTGACCTCATGGTTGACACGAAGTTTTAAAGAACAATTTAATGAGTTCATGGAGATAAGGAGGAAAATGATTGGTAATACTAGCTTTGACGTTAACTACGATCCTAACAATGTTGATTTTTCAGATTGGTTAGCTAGTAAGTTCAATAACCATAAGATCATGGACCGAGCTACTAAAGATGTGTTATGGGTATATTGGATGAGAGGGGAAGATGAGGAAGTAGAAAGCAACAATGGATCATCACATGACGATTCAACGATCGAGGAAGGCATTGAAGAATTGTTCAGCATAGACATTGATGTGTTCAATTATGAGACACCCTTGTGCAAACAATTCAAAGAATTTAATTACCTTCTTCAAATCGACGCTGATGTGCTAACTGGAGACCTACCAGGATTCAAAACTTATGATGAGTTCAAAAACACCTGGTACTACGAATGGAATGACCAGATACTATGGGTTTGGGATAAACCATGGGAATTTGGGCATATTAATCACACTTGTAAACCCTTCCGTTTCAAGGATGGAAGTAGTGAATGGCCAACCTGTGATTGGAAGATTGATGGAACCTGCAATGGGGGAAGTATAATTGGAATGAAACGAGTTGGAAACGATGTATACTTTGAAGACTATGATTGGTATAAAAAAAGTTGAAGACTCCCCACGTAGAGCAGAGACTTTGCCAAAAAAGGTAGAATCAAATACTTAAAAGAACTAAAGGGAGCATCGAATACTACTTTCTGGGAATGGGTGCATAGAAAATGTGATGATTACACAAGGCTTAATCGACGCTTACAATGGGAATTGAAAAGAAAGTGGGACGAGACTCAAGATTATTATCAATCCATTAACTTGGTTAATTATTATCCCTATGATAATAACGATGAGTCACGAGGAAAATTAATTGATGAACTTGATGACTATTTGAATAAGGATCCTTATTTCAAGTTTGTTGATAAAGACGAAGAAGAATTCATCGAGAGAAAATGTCGACTACTTGGGATCACTTATAATAACCCACCCATGATAATTTCTGAAAAAATTGAAGTCATCAAATACTCTTTGGGACCATATGAGGAATATGTTCGTGACGAAGTAATTCGCAACTACATCGTGCACGGACATGTGGGGATCAATAGAACAAAATAAGGAGCTGAACGTGAGTCTAACTTGAAGACTCTGGAATAAAGACAAGTGCTGACCGGGAGACAACCCGAAGGAAAAATTTTTACTTTTCTGTTCTGTGTCGAGTCTGTCAGACC
The DNA here is from genome assembly GCA_021014915.2 of Artemisia tridentata subsp. tridentata. NCBI lineage: Eukaryota > Viridiplantae > Streptophyta > Magnoliopsida > Asterales > Asteraceae > Artemisia > Artemisia tridentata. Next base: position 20,985,285 of record CP139501.1, on the reverse strand, counting down.
TGCAGAAGATGCGGCGCATCTCCATCATAAGATGCGACGCATCACCTGCACTGGTCATATCTTATTTCATTTTCTGCATTTTTATTTTTGACTTTAAAACTTTCTGTCAGTTTATTTAATGCGGCGCATCCCTGGTTAAGGATGCGACGCATCTTTTATTCTGATTCGTATTTATTCCAGGCTCGATACAGCGTATCTTCTTCCATAAGATACGGCGTATCGACTGACCTGATGATTTACAGTTTAATTTTTTAGGTTTTATTTTTACTAACTACTAATGTATTATGCAAGTTTGAACCTTCTTAACTCAGGTGTGTTAAAGCCTAAATGGTATTATAGATTCCTGCATTTTTGTGGATACATCATTTATGAAGCTTAAACGTTCTCATCCACAAGAAAGTTGATTTTTGCTCTTATACGAATAATGGAGGATCATACCGAGCAAATCTCAGGGGAGTTTTTCTGTTCTAATTCTTTTATTTTCCAGTTTTTAACCTTTGACACAAACAACGAGGACGTTGTTTAACTTAAGTGGGGGGATGGAGAATTAGAACACTTACTTGTCCTAAACTTTTTCAAAATATGCATAAAATGCGCTTAAAATATCAAAATTAAAAAAAAAATTTAGCATGTTTTTGTTTAAAGTCTAAATTACATAACCGCACACATAACTCTATTCTTTCAAAATTATTAAAACTTTAGTGTGCCGGTGACTTGTAAACTTTAGAACTTGGCTTGTATACTATTTGAGACCACCATAATGAGTATTATCTATATAATTGGAGTGACTTGTCTAAATTGGTAAATTTCTAGGATTACACCCAAATAGCCTTTATATGTTATGTGATATTAACTAACTGCACTGGTTAGTTAACCCCCGTATAAACCCTTTGTTTACTCTCACTTTTAGAGTAAGATACCCCTAGAAAAAATCTCAGAGCCATTCCTTTCGTTTCTTACACCTTTGTTATAATGTTTCGATACACCCTTACACCTTAGCCTACCCTGTAGATTAAAATCCGTGGTTAATTGCTTTAGGCAAAGTGTGTTTCCTTACATTACCTGTGTTCGCGTACGTAATTCATTATCTTTGGTTAGGTCGGGAAATTGCACAATGCAATTGGTATGAAAGTAAATATTGTATAACTTTTGGTTTATTTTTCGTGTGTTTGCTACTTTCACTATTACAGTTATTTCTGAAAGTATGAAGAGTATGGAAAAATTATCCGGAAAAATAGTGATAGAAAAGTTGTGAAATTTTACACATATATGTTGATGTCAAAAAAAAAAAAAAAAAAAAAAAAATGAAAAGTTGGAAGTTTGTTTTAACCAACTTATGTAAAGTTTTGTATTAAGTGGGAGATATCACCACTATTTGTTGTTGTATATTATATTTATGGATTGAATGGGAGTTGGCCGTTATGGGAACGCCAACCAAGGTTATTCTTTGATTGAGATTTTGTTGAGTATAATTCGTGTCTACCTAAAGCGTGTGTTTCAAGTGTTAAAGCGTGAGTTATTCAATTATATGAGTCTTATTCATGGGATGGTTGGGAAAGTGATTAACCACACTTAGGATTTTAATTTATCTGTTTTGTTTATTTTTCATTTTACACCAATTTGTATCCCAAATATTATCCATACCCTATATCATTCTTCATCCAAACCTTTGATTTATTGAGATTAGGGATTTGAGCAATCTTAAGTATCGTAGTCGTGGATTCGGCTATGTATTTATGATTTTGTCGCCCTTTTTGATATAATATTATTGCTGAAGATTACTTGGTCCTATCTTTAGCCTATTCGAGTTAAGGAATTGAGCAATTGCAAGTATCGTGGTCGTGGATTCGATCATGTATTTGTAATTTTGTCGCCTTTTCTGGAATATGAGATCGATAGAGATTAAAAAGGATGATCAACCCTTAACCAACAAACCCTTTTTACCGCTTTAGACTTGTTATTCCTTGGCTTTAGTGGGGGAGATGCGTATACTTGCCAAGCCTATGATAGAATATTCGTCACGACTAAGCAACTAAACGATTTAGAATTGTTTTACATTAAAAATTATTTTGGTTTCTACTTCGTTAAGTGTTTGGTTGTGTGATTATGACAAAACGAATACGTGCTTAAATATAAAAATAAATCCTAATATCTTTTAGGATACATTTTCATATGATTAATTCTAAGGTTTACTTGGGGACAAGTAAAGTTCAAGTGGGGGGATATTTGATGAACTCAAATAAGTACATTTTATTATCATCATTTATCCTATTTATTTAACTTGTTTTATTATATTATATATGAGAATCGATACATTAATGTTTACTTTAGTAATTCTCAGGTAAAAACAAGCATTATGTGAAACTTGGCGATTTTGGACTAATTATGGAGCAAAACAAGCGAGATGTCAAAAGTCTACTGAAATCCAGAAGATGCGCCATATCTCACTCAACAAATACGACGCAATATCATACTTGGATGAATTCGAAGACCATTGCCTGACTTTGAAGAATGCGCCGCATGCAATTCTGTCATGCGCCGCATATGAAACTTTGGTCAAAGAAGAAGATCAAGCTCGTTCTACTCCAGATACGCCGCATTATACTTCTAACATACGGCGTATCACTATCAAGATTTCACCAGTTACAATCCAAGACAGCTTAAGTACATGCGCCGCATACAAAGATCAAGTTACGCCGCATCTGAAGACGGTGTACGAATATTTCAGAATATATTAATCTTGGACCCCACGCGAAGTTAAGTCAATGCGCCGCATCTATCAACTCAATGCGCCGCATCTACCCCTCAGACAGAAACTATAAATACCCCAAGGACAGACGAATTTGAGAGACCTTAGACCTTTTATATAACCCTAGAGCCGAATTCAGACGACCAAGCAGCACAAGACACACCTCAAACAAAGATACAAGAGCTGTAAGAAGGTCCTGCATGTATTCAATTCATTAAGTAGTTTTGTTTTATTGTTTTAGTACGCTTTAATTCATCAGGATTGATGGGCTTGTGTCATGTGACTACGGAAGATCATGCACTCCCCTTAATATTGCTTTCCCATTAATTAAAGTTTATATGTTGATGTCTTTGGTGACTTTTATTAGTGCATTGATAACCTCTGTGTCTAGCTGAGTCTTGCTTGGGTCGCCATGCCCCTTCCTCGCCTATTTATTCTAGCGTCTCTTGATATGTGTCTAATTACACATATATTTTATATTGTTAAACCCACATAAACAGCCAAAAACACTTTGAAAAGCCAATATGCTTCAAAATACCAAAAATATCATTTGATTGTGTTTTTATGTGTTACAAGTGCAAAATGATTAAAAACAGTAAAAAACGAGCTAAGTTTGCATAATTGGCAGTTTTAGTCCCCGAAGTTGTCAAAATAGGTCCCCGGATGTTATAAAATGAAAAATAATCTTTTGTGGTCCTTATACTATTGACTCTTGACACTAACAGTCCCTGGAATAAGTTTTGATTTTTGGCAGGTGTGGTCCCTGGAATTTCAGATTATGCAAGTTTAGTCCCTAAACTTTAAAACCAACTTCATAATTAATCCTAAATCCATACTACCCTTATTAAATAAAACCCTACCCAGCTGTATAAACCCAATCCAAATAATATTAACCCAAAACCCAATCCTAAAACTAAACTAATCCAACCCATTTCCTATCCTAACTAAACCCGGCCACAAACCAAAAGCCCAACACAAAAAAATGAAATACCAAGCCCAATCAAACAAAAGCCCACACCCGGCCTTATTTGTGTTTAGCTAAAACCCTCGGTCAACCCATTCGGTCAAACCCACAATACCTTCTTCCCAAAACTATCCCGCCAAAACCAGGATACCAGGATACCATTCGACCACTCCTGACACCACAACCAACTCTCACCCCATACCTTTCCCTGCAACACGCAACCTTCCCCCTCCTCTAGTCCTTAGCTACTATCCACTAACCCACTTGTGCGCATATAGATAAAACCCACCCAAGTGGGTTTCCTGCCAAATAGAGGGTCAACGAGCCAGATTTATTCATGCTTATCCAACGGATGGGAAATGTTCGGATGAGTCAAAGGAAGATCTGGAGTGATATAAAAGAGAAAGAAGACTGAAGATAAAGACGTCACTGCCTTAGACCATTCATAGTGTAATTTTAGTAGTTCAGTTTCAATATTAATTCCAAATTGTAGTTCTTAATTTTCAGAGTTTAATGAAAGTCTTTTAAGTTATTGTTGTTAACTTTCTCAAGTTCTGTACCCAGTTTGAAGTTTAATAAAAATTTATGATTCAAATCTTAACTCAGTGGTTTAAGTTATAATTGTTTAAAGGTTTGAAAAGCTCTCGTATCTATTCAAGTAAGCTCATTTGAGCTTTCACAAGCTTATTTTGAAGTTATTTGTGGTCGAATTCTGCCTCAGTTTCAATAAGTCCAAAAAGTCAACTAATAGTCAAACAAAAAAGTCAAAAAGCTCTCAGCTTTTGTGACTGTTTATTTACTTTAGATAGGTGTTCAATAGAGTTAAATTTAGTTAAGTAATAAGTTACATATCAGATTCACAGGTTAACTTGGCGTTTATCAGTTTTAAAATCTCAATCCAGGCTCATTAAGGTGTGTTTGGGTAAAATAGTCAAACGGGTCAAAAAGGCATTGAACTATTCATTTACCTTAGGGTCAGTTTAAATTGAGCTTAACACAGCTTGTTTAAGCTATTTTCAACAATTTAGTGGCTGTTTTGAATCTTTTGACAGGTATAAGCTGGTAGGTGCAGATACAAGTGGTAAACTGCCATCAACAAGCTTCTCATAAGCTGGACCAGCTTATGCTTCCTTTTGGCCTTTTTCAGGTTCCTTTCAACCTATAATTAGTTTGTAGCATGATGCTTTAGGCCTAGGTATAATTTCAGACAAGTCTGCATAGTATGCATACTGAATACTAGTTGCATATTCAGATTTTTGCCATCTGAACTAGCCTCTAATTAAGATAGCAATTGATTGATTGGGATGGGGCTTTTTATATTTTTGTGTATTCCCTGGGTGGTCTTGCTTTTGCCCCACTTATCTCTCAGAAATCTGTTTGTTAGACTGCTTATTCACCTGCTTAAAGTAGCCCTGCTATGCCTAGTTTCTGCCATTAAAGTACTACTGCATAGGTGCTTAATCTGCTTATTTCTTTGAGCTTATTAGTATATTTAAGTTGTTTCATGCTTCTTATAGTTGTTTAAACTAGTCCTGATCATTTGGTCAATTTTCCTGCTTATTAGCTTATTTTGGGCTTATTAGTTAACTGCTTATTAGCCCAAAACTGCTTTCTAGGCTTAGCCAGCTTCCATTTTTATTTTTCCTATCTTTTTAATAATATTTTAGATTTATCTGTAATTTTTCATAATTTTCCTAAGTCATTTAATATTTTTAATCATTTTAATTAGTTTTTAATAGTATTTAAATCATAATAAATAGAAAAATAATCAGAAAAATATAATTCCAATTTTCATAATTTTCTTTTGTCATTTTTAATCTAGGAAAAATATAATTATATTTTTAAACCTTAAGAAAAACCAAAAATAGAAATATAGTGATAGCTTCTATTTAATAGAATTTATCTTTTTAAATTTTAATTAAGTAATTTTTATTTTTATAATTTTCTTAGTTTATATTTACTTAGTAATATTTTTAGAAAAAGTTTTAGAATTTTCTTTGTCCATTTAGTATTTTTTTTATAATTTTAAATAGTTTAATAAGTAATTAAATAAATAAACAATTAATAATAATTAGATAAAAAGTATAAAAAAATATAATTTAAGTTTTTAAATAAGTTTTAAGTAATTTTACATTTTTAGGTTTTAAATTTTATAAATTTTAGTTTTTGTCCCATTTTAGCTTTTCCGTTACGCGTTTCAGTTTATTAATTCGCGTTTAATTTTCCTGTGTATATCTGTTTTTGTTTATTATTTAGAATTGTTAAAAAGCAAAATCAAAAGCAATCTAAATCATCAATCACTCTAATCCTAGCTTTTCACAGTTTTCCATTCACATCTCGTTGGGAAACGATCCGGGTGATCACTTGCCTGGTTTCACACACTACACACGAGCATTCGTTCTGAGACTGTTTGCCTTTTATCATCTATTACGGTTGACCATTCACAAGTGGTTGACTTGTGTGATAGAGAAATAAAAGACGACCGTTTTGAGACGGATCAAATTTTGGCGCCGCTGCCGGGGAGGTTGTGCTGCGACTATTGTGTAGAGTATAAGCGATTAGTGATTCGAGATCCTTCTATCAGAAGTTCCTATTTCCCAAAAACCATATAAAATACAAAAATATTTTTCTTTTCTTTTCTAATATATTATTATTAATATTATCATATAAAAAATAAAAACACCAAAAATAATTTCCGTTTTCTTTGTTAATAATAAATAACAATAAAAAAATTACCATCGAGAACCAAGACAGAGTACTACCTAACTGGGGGTACGACCATAATAAGTTCCCAAACCAAAGATTTAAAACTTGCCTTTGTATCACTTGCGAATATCGGCTCACCTTTAATTGATAAACAAACTCTAACGGAGGTTCTAGGATAGTCTGACATTAAATTGTCGGACTGAAAGAAGCGGGTTTTTAAGGAGCATTAATTGCCCACCTTTGCTTCTCCGCCACTCTGTGCGTTTTTCAGTCAGAGAGCTACCGTACGCTGGTTGATTTAAGGTTTAAGTTCCTTGTGTTGTGCTTTGATCTTGTTTTAATTGAAAAAACCAAAAACCCAAAAATATTCATCTTTACCCTCTTACCCTTTTTGATTCTTTATCCCTTTACCCTCTATCCATTTGATTCTAAACTTCTTATACCTTTCTTCTATGTCGTCACTGGGCTATTGCTGCTTTCGTTGCAGAGGTCCAGTGGGTGATAATTTTCGTTGTTCCAAGTGTTCGTGTGTGAAGTGTGGAAATGATGCACCTGACGGATCTTGTTATTGGTGTGATTTAGCCCTCGAAAGAAAGCTTAATTCCATCAATGATTCTCAAAATCCTTCCGACTACCCTTCACAGCCCGAGATACGTGCTATTAATGACAAACCGTCAAGAATTAATCCAGACCTTTCACAATTTACGGTTAAAAGTTTGTCAAGCAAACGTACTGAGCTTAGAACGATGACTAAAAAGAACGACTTGCCTAATCTTCACTTTTATCAAGAACAAAAACCAGAGACCATAACGGAAGTGGTGGAAATTCCTAGCTCTCAGAGCACACCACTTGTCCAACCTCCGGATTTTATTCCTTGTGTCGGTTGTGGTGAGCCGCTTTTTGGTTTGCCATGTCATTGGTGTACATGCGAACAATGTGGTAATGATATTCGAGACGGAAGTTGTTTGTTTTGCGGTTCAAGGGATTCAATTACTTATGATCCAAATTCTTTCAATGAACCGCCAAATTTCTCCGACTACTCTCCACAGCCCCAAATGTCTTCATCTTACAACTATGGTTGTGAACAGTGTGGGGGACCTCCTAATGGTGGAAATTGCCATGGTTGTAGCATTGTGAATCCGGGAAACGGGTTTGTCTATGACCAATATCCTTATGATTCGCCGAATCAGTCACAGCAAATGTATTGTTGTGAGTACTGTGGTGGTCCACATTATGGATCCGATTGTCAAACGAGGACCCCGCTTGTCTATGAGCATGGCCCTTGTGACAATTTTGATCATTCTTATCAGGACCAACTTCCACAGTATCAAATGATTCAACCTCAGTCATCACCTCTTGAAGAATCTTTCGAAGATGTATTACAAAAACTTAAAAATTTTGTGGATACACTTAATGATTCGGCTGTTAATAATGCCCAAGAAAATTCACATGAGAAATCCATGGCAGAATTGTTAGCTGAAGAGCGGGCTGCTAAAATAAATTCCCAAGATGCATTTGAAAAATCTATTAAGGAATCAATTGCAAAAGAAAAAGCAGCCAGATCTAGCTCCCAATTTCGTTTCATTCCTGATGACAGTGATGATGAAGATATCTTTGATGATGATTCATCAAGTTCATCAGTTGAAACTCAGTCTGTTGTTATCACACCCGAGGTTCCCACTAACTCTCTTAACATGGGGGATGAGCATCTTAACACTGTTCCTGAAAAGGAATCGGGCGAATTCATAAAGTCTAGTGTTGACAACCTTGTCTCAATCCCAAGTGAGTCACGGGGAACTTTTGATCAAATGTGTGATATCCCTCCTCCTTTTGATTTTTCAAAAGATCATATTGAGATGTTCTCCGATTCCACTAATGATGATACTTTATCATGTGGAGACATCATTTATATGGAGGAATTTCCTTCTGAGCCAGTCAGCTTAGAAGAAGAGAATGATGAAATTGACACTGAAATCAAGGATGAAGCTCTTCGAGCAACATTATTGAATGTCAATCTTCTCATTTCTAAAATCGAGGCTTTCAAAGAAAAACCCATTTCATCTCCTATCCCCATAAAGGATAGTGACATATTTTCCGATGATTCTATTCCGGAAGGGGAAGCCTTCTGTTTTGATCAAAAGGGAGAGAAATTTAGTGGCAATACCACTTCTCATTCTCATAATTCTCTCCCCGATATTGATTCATTCACCTTTGAGGAGTTCCACAGTGAACTCACTCATATCATATCTCCGCCGGAGTATGATAACTTTTACTTTGATCTTGACAAAGAAAATCTTTATGTCCCGGTGGGAAATATTCTCAACACTGAGAATTTGCTTGATATCACAATCCCATCCCTCCCACCCAGAATATGTCTTGATCATCTGAGCTTAAATGATGAGATTCATGATACTGAAAGCATGAATTCTCCTTCTTATGATGATGAGTTAGTCATGATTTTTATCATGACTTTCTTTCTTTTCTTCACCTACACGGTGACTTCTCCTGTTCTTCACTCCTTAGGGAATGAAGACACTATCTTTGATCCCGGCATTTTCATTTATCATTTGTAAAGCCGGGTATTTCTCTGTGTATATCTCATCGGAGTGGAACTTTCAAGTACTTCAGTGTTTATCCAAACATTTTAATGAAAGTCCGATGGAGATGGTTTCTTCCACTTACTTCCCCATGAACCAATGAATTCGGGGTCGAGTCAAGCTAGAGACTCGGTTAATAAAAACAGTAGCAAAATATGGGTTTTCACCCATGTCTCACCCTAGTGTGGGGGAGATGCCCCACATGTTGTATATATATTCAGTCAAAAAAAAAAAAAAAAAAAAAAAAAAAAAAAAAAAAGTGTGTGTGTATATAAAAATAATGGCTATTAGTATTTCCCTTTCACGTTCTAAGTATTGGTTTAACAACCGGTTCTTTGAATATTGAGGGCAATATTCAGTTCTAAGTGTGGGGGGGAATTCTTGCGAATTTGATCAAATGTACCATCTAGTACCCCCATTTTAGCCAAAATTTTAAAATTTTTCTTACTAAGAACTCAATAAATGGTTATCAGTCCGCCATGTCTAACCCACATAAGGATTGGCTAATCCGAGAGCAAACGGCTCTTGGTAAAGATGTCTCAAATCCGTTGATGGCTTACAATTTGCCGAAAATTGTATGGTATTCGACTCACCATATCTTCATAAGTGAAGAGTTGGCTAGCCCGCAAGGTTATGGCTTGTGGTTAAGGCAGTGAAAAACCATGATTGGTAATCAGCTCACCAAAGATAATATTGATAATTTATCTAAGAGTTGGCTAGTCCAGAAGCAAACGGCTTCTGGTAAAGACAAATCAAAACCGTTGACAGCTGATGGTTTGCTCAAAATCATTTGGTTATCATTGTACCAAAGTATCACATACTAAAACATTGGCTACTCCAGAAGTAATGACTTTTGGTAAAGAGATAAAATCCATTAAATTTTCATAAAAGATTGCTAGGGACTAGCAATAGTTTAGTGTGGGGGATTTGATATGTGTCTAATTACACATATATTTTATAGGGATAATTACTAAAATAGCCCGATTGCCCAAGTGCTAAGAGTATCCGGCCCGCTCACAGAAAATTCCCCCCTTAGCCCAGGGCAACTGATCCGACGGACCACAGGACGCCACGTCACCGACCAGAGTACCTCAACAACTGTTGCTACGATGTATAAGGGATGTATTGTATTTTGGGCAACTTTTGAATTTTGGGCAACAAATACATGAACAAAAGGATATTTTGGTCATTTTGCGTGCATTTAAATTAGGTAGTTTATTTTTTAAATATATCAGCCTGTAATTCGATTACAATTCATTACAGAAAACACATCAATACACAAACAGCTTCTTTTCCATAGACAAAGCATCACACAAGTAACAAATCATAATTCCTTAACAGCCTGTAATTCGATATGCCGATTCAGTTGTACCGTTGTAAAATCGTTGTTCGATCTACAGTGAAGTTGCTTGCAGAAGTCAAAGAAATTTTGTCGAAGGATAAAAAGCGGGAAAGGTTGTTTAGAAACACAGTCTTTGGTCCGTGGTTGGATATTCGGTTTTTCGATAATGACTGCTCTTTGATGCATTTTGTTTTACAACATCAGGTAAAAGTTTCTAACATATCGTCCGATTCCCCACCATTGCAGTTCAAAATTGGGGATGATTTGCAGTTAAAACTAGGGGATGATTTGTTAGAGTTCGGGCGTAAGGAATTTTGTTTAATAACAGGGTTTCGATTTGGGAAAGTTTGTAAAAATGAAAATAAAGCAAATGCATTTCGTGACCGCGTATTTCCAGAAAAAAAGACAGATGGTATAAAAACTGTATATGGCAGTGATTGTTTGAAACTACTTAAAGATCCAAATAGGTTCTTAGCTCTTTCGGATGAGGATGCTATTAGGTTGTGTCTTTTGATAGTTGCTATGTTGGTGTTTATGGGTATTGAAGAAAGGAATTGTATCCCTAATCATATACTGTCTTTGGTGGAGGACTTTGATGCTTGGAACGTTTTTCCCTGGGGTGAATACATGTGGCATAAATTTTATCAAAGGACTGTGAATGTTGTTGAGAGACACAGACCAGTACATTTGGAGAAGTTGGAAAAAAACCCATATTATAATGCGACATACAATCTATACGGTTTTGCTTGGGCTTTCAAGGTATGCCATACTTTCTACTCTGTACTAAAGTTCAATACTATTGTTATATATATGTATCCGGTGTACAAAATGTTTGTATCTGTTTTCTATCCATTACTAGGTTTTTTGTATTAGATATATATATTGAATATATAGTTTTGAACACGGTAATAACCTGCAGTTTGAGCATTTTTCTTTTCCACATTATATACATTTTAAACAACCACATATTTCAGATATGGATTTTGGAGACATTTCCTAAAAGCCGCAACTGGTGGGCGAAAGACACGAACGTCATTCCACGAGGTCTTGCTTGGTCTAAATGTCAAAAGTTTCGAAGATCAGACCATATAACACTATTTGGACCGGTAAGCACCGCACTATCTTTGAAGGCTAATTTGTTGGACCCTTATTTAAATTTGTTCACATACAAAGTTATTTACTATTTGTTTTTTTAGGAGTCAGTTCCTATTAAGGCACTTTATGCCACCAAACGCGAATTGAGACAACCGTGGTGTATTGCCAGCATCCCCTTTATAAAGGGTTTGTCTGATTCAGACCTGTCAAGTGCAGAGGAAGACCAACAACCGGATAGCGCAGACGATGATCACCAACCTGCTAGCGCAGAGGATGACCGCCAACCTGATAGCGCAGACGATGACAACCAACTTCGTAGATCAGAGGATCACCAACAAGCTGGTAGCGCAGACGATCAACATGAAGCACCAAGTTTAGAAACTTTAGATAAAAATAATGTTGAAAACGCCAAAGGTGTCCAATCAGGCGAAGGCCAAGATGAAAAGAATTTTGGAACAAATCCTATTTTGGGCAAGATATTTGATTTGCAAACTGATATTTCGTTGATAGCGAAGCACGTAGCGTCTGTCCCTAAACAAGACATTCGCGAGCTGCTTCAGAAGGTGAAAACAAAATTTTCAGAGTTAGAGACAGTTATTAACGAAAACACCGATGATCCAGATTTTCCAGTCAAGTCTGATGTCAACCCTGATATTTACATGGTTTGTATTCACCTTATATGTTTTATTCTCCTAACATTATACGAAGATCAATTCCTCGTTAAGTAACCTTATCTCATTTTGTCAACTACAGACCCCGTCATCACGTTGTGAAGATGATGTTGATAATGGTGTTACGCGCCGAGATGTTGATGATGATCATGCTGATGATGATGTCGATCATGCGCATCCAATGGAAGTTGACAATCCCGTTTGTTTAAAGGTTTACTTTTACTTTGTGTTTTTTTGGCATACGTTTATAAGTATCTCATTTCTCCGTTAATGTTTACTCTTTAATCTTACATTTAATTCATTAAATGTTGTATTATTTTGTCAACTACAGGCCACGCCATTAGCTTGTGAGGCTGATACTGGTGTTACGACCAGTGTTGCAGCCCATCACATGGAAATTGACATGGATGTTGGGCAGCAAGGCTACAACGAATCTCAGGTGGGTGGGATGGACGTTCTTGTAAAAGCATGTGAATTAGGGGTTACTCCTGACTTCCCTACTGTTGATCATCATCAACCTGCGAATCCAGTTGTGGCATCCCATGAGAAGGACATTAATCAAACAACATCCTTCGTCTACGGTGATGTATGTTATCTTGAAAAAAATACTTTTGCAAAATACAACCTTCCTTGTTTGCCTATTTATTTATACATCTTTATTGTACCAGTATCATCCGGTGGTGTATGATGATGTCATGAGTTATATAAACGACGGAGCGGATGTGACTAGTGTTTCGTTAGAAGAAGTAGCGTTTGATAATGAAAATGGTAAGGGTGTTGAGAATGCAAATGCTATTTTCGTGCATAAAGAACAAACAACCCCATTGCAGACATATGTTGAGGTACTTGGTTTACTTTAAATTTAAAAAGGTTAATAATTGTTCCTTTCTATGTGTTGTGGTCGGTGTTAATTACAAACTATGCTATGCAGGAAGACGAAACAACACCATTTCAACAAAACACTCACCAACCATGGGTTTGCAAATGTGGTCGGTCCCAGTGACAAACCTTGCTTGCACTCTGTTTTTTCTGAACGTAAAAAGAAGAAAATCCAAAAGAGAAAGAATGCGCATAAAGTTGCTCTAGTGGCTAAAGCCTTTAAATCAAAGCACGATAAGTTATTTGAATCTCTGAATTCAGAGAACGTCCAATCCGCACGACTGACCAGAGCAGCTACTTGCAGAAAGAAGTTGATTGAGCCTATAGTCATTTTAGATGTAAAGCACCGTAAAACATTGATACTGAAATCACTATCTGGTTGGCCTATGCTAATATATGGTATGTGTCTTTTCAGGACGTATCTGGAAACCCAAGAACTCGGTCAATTACTGAGTTCTATTCGGCCAACCCAGATCCTTTTGTTGAGGTAGTCTGATTTGTTATTCTTAAATTAACAATATTATGATTCTTTTATTGTTAATCATTTATTTGTTTATTTTAGGATCTGACTCGACATCCCAAATTGAAAAAGGACAAGGTGTCTCTGCCTGATTCGCTTCGTGTTTATTTAAAGCAAAAAAAAACAAAAAGCTATAAGTTTCCATGGGGCGGTCGTAACATTGTTTCTGATATGAAATTTTGGCTAGCGTTGGCATGTCTTGAAGATTGTAAAGGCGGTTGGCTGTATGACTATGTAAGGAACCATCATCACTATCTGGTCAAATACATTTGTATATACTTTTGATTGAGTAACCACTATAAGTTTTATAATTTTTGTTTTGTGTACACAGCACTTGGATATATGGTTTGACCTTATGTGGTCACTTAGACCAAGCAATGCTGATTGGACCTTGGCAGGTTCTCTGTTCGCCCGACATATCTTGGCTGGTCAGATGTACAGTCATTATTCAGATGGAACAAGCTACCCTGTGGCTTGGCGAGATGTTGAAAAGGTTAGTTTGCCACAATCCTTTTTAAATATAATTTTAAGTGTATGCATATTAATATGTACATTCCTTTGTCTATATTAGGTTTATTTCCCCGTGAATGAACCTGATAAACACTGGTGTCTCGCTGAGCTTCACCTATGTACTGGTGTTGTTTCATTTTATGACACTCTTGGGTTGGTACATGGCAATGGTGCACGGTGGTGGAGAACTTTGAAAAGAATGTTGCCAAAACAACTTACCATGTATCTGGTTGAGCAGGGTATATTGGCGAGCAAGGGCATATCAGCCGAGGAATATAAAATAACATACCAGTGTCCTGCAGTCCCTAAACAAGCAGACGTATATGGCGATTGCGGTGTATGGGTATGTATTATTTTATACCGATTGTGCCACAACCAACCGCTGGAAGTAGATGACCCGCTTCAAACAGCTGTAGCATACCGTGAGCGGATGCTTCAATACTTGTGGAAGCACAAGGAGTTAATAAACAATGTTTAATGGTATTTGGAAGGTAGTAGAGTTGATTTATAAATCTGTAACCCAAAATACAATTTACTATTATCTAGTAATCGTTGTTGTTTGTAACCGGTCAATAACATGTAACCCAACAATTTGAATTAGGTAGGAGCAGCAGCACCTACTGCATCAGTGCATTTCACCAACTGCATTAATATCTGACATGAAATATATTTATCCCTTTAAACAATCCCAAAAACAGGGGTGAATTAAAACAGCAATTCAACAGTTAATAAAACAATTAGATAATAACCACGAATTTGAGTAACACACTTTTTTAGATAAAGACTACACATTACATTAACTTCAACGAAACAGGTTTTTGTAACAAACATCAAGATAAAGACTAAACATAGCATACAATTCGCCAAGACAAGTGTTAGGAATTCAGGAAATAAGATATTTCTTGTTGCCGCCGAAAGTGTAAAGCTGGTTCCTGCCGATAGTTGTGGTTCCTGCTGAAGCTCAATGCTGCTGATAGTTATATCTTGTTTCTGCCGACAGTAGTTAATACTGCAGGTTTTATTGTTAGTTATCCCGTATGTTTAGAAAGTTTGTTATATTTATTTATAGAAGAGATTGATGTATATCTCTTCACACGTTTTCTTGTATGACGGGTAAGGTTAAGGAGTTCTTGTTAGTATAAAAGAAACACCCGTGTATGAGTTATGTACAAAGAATCTATAATCAGTGTCAAGCTATGAGGAATAAGAGTGTTTAATTCAAGAAAAAACTTTGTGATTTGGTGTTGATCCCAGATGAGGCCTTGATAGATCTTTGTTAATTATATTAGATATGAATGTAAAACAATATGTATAGAAACTGTGTAGGATCGTGCCTCTTGATAGATATTTGAGCCAAAAGAACTTTTACATAGCTTATTTAAACACAAGCCAACTACTATGAGAATCTCTGTATAATAAACTTGTGCTTATGGGGAAACTAAACACAAGAGTTGAAGAAGACAATGACTAAAAGACTTTGATCCTCTATGGATCTTGTATTAACTATTTTCTTTGGAATTGGATGCAAAACACAATGTCGTATGTTTCTCTTCCTAAAATAACAAACATACAAAAAATACGCCATGACCAGCAGTAACAAACACTGCCAGCAGAAACTAAACAATGCTACCAGCAGGAACCATGACCGGCAGAAACCAACACTGCCAGCAGGAATCAAACTACACTAACAGCAGCAACGAAAATAAACATTATTCTAATATTTCCTAACAAACTGTTATCGAATTGACAAAATATTAAACACAATTGCATTTGTATTATATACTGACACTCACAAATATTGTCTAGTACACTTACACATGTTAAAACGTTAACACTTATTTCATACATTTATGTGAACAGGTTTACCTCCGGTTTGAGAAGGTATGAAGTTATTGATCCAGCATCGTCGTTTGACATGTTTTCAGTGTGGCTTCGAAGTCTAGTGTCATTCGCCTTTGGAACCTTGTTACCGTCATCAATGGAAGGCGTTCGTTAACATGTAAGCTTCAAGAGTGTGGTTGACAAAATAATACAACATTTAATGAAGATGGTTTATATCAAGCTGTTTGATTTGAGTTATGATGAGGCCGAAAATGTGAGGATGAATTGGGAGTTGGCTAAGAACGTGTTGAAACTCCACCGAGCTTCCCGCACAGCGTTGGTTGTTTTCTTTTAGTCTTGTAGTTTATGCATGTATGGGTTGAATACTCTATGACAACCAACTTCGTATTTTGTTGATTGCTATTACCTTATTAGTTATTACCAAATACTGTATAAAGATTTATAAAAATTGTTTTATTCCAAAAGTTTTAGCAAAAACTGCTTAAACAAGACGACATTGGAGTTCAATTGGGTTTAATGACCACAGTTGTTTGGTACCCAAAAGGTCTATTTAAGTTGCCCAAAATAGTTATGGCATAACTATTGTTGCTCTATTGTTATTTTGGTACGTTGTTAAGTAAATCTAATGAATCAACTTCCAAAAGGTAGATCACTTTCCAATGCAGCCCTTGCGCTACTGTTCACACAATGGAAATCCACTTTATTTAAAATTTTGTTTTAATGCCACTTGATACTTTAAGCATAATTAATGAGACTCCTATATATTCTTCTGAACGCCTGACGACTAAAATACTGAAATGTTGTCTAGCCACAACGATGCATCAATTTAAAGTTGCCCATCTTTTTTACATTGCCCAATTTTATTAAACGTTACCCAATTTTGCCATTTAGGTTGCTCTACAGTTCACACAAGTACATCTACTGTATTTTTTTAAATGGCACTTCAACCAGTAGGTATAATCATAATCAATTAGACTCCAATATATATGTGTCATCAACTTTATTTATTGTTCCTAGTTTGCAAACCCATATATTGTAAGGTTTTTAAAATGGAAAAACGTTGTATTTTTAAAAATAAATACGCAACAATCTTTTAGATAATTGGTCATCAAATACGCACAACAATCTTTTACCAAGTAGAAAACCCTACTACAGTAACATAAAAAAATGAAAAAAACATAAAACAATTACAAATCTACCAAATTAAAAATAAAGTGCACAACAATCTTTTAGAAAAATAAGTAATTACGTTACAAAATATTGTGGTGTTTGGGCGAGAAGTCGCTTAAAAGAAGTCGTTTTATTATACGCATGCCATTTGAATAACCGGACTCAAGTCAGCATTACTTTTGTCTATATACCACTTCGTATGGTTACTTTTGTCAATATACCGCCTTGGTCTTTTAACTTCTTCCGACCGTTACTTGGTCCTTCATGTTGTAAGGAGTCTTTTGATAATCAGGTGCAAGTATGGAACTTTATGCAACAAAATTGCCTCCTGTATCTCCCAGCAAAAGTGCTCTTCCCATTCTATATCTCCCTTCCGTGGTTTTGGGAATGCTTGCAGAGACGCCCTTCTGCACAAGAACGATTTGATATTCACCATCAGTGCGAAAGGACGCTCTAGGATGTTATGGAAGGGTGTTTAGATGAGTGGGATTTGTAGAGCGTTATGGTTTAGGGTTATTAGTCGTCATTTAAGAACGACTAACTGCTATTAGTAGTCATTTAAGAACATGTGTGGGCCGTCAGATGATCCTCTTGACGATGCTTGCTAACCCACGTATTGTGTGAGCACATACTTGAATTAACGAGTATGTAAATGATGATCATTAGCAAATGACGTTTTGGCATTGAGTGAAGACCGTGGTTATCATATATGGTAAGCAACTTTATATTGTTATTCAGCAACCAGTTGTAAGAAAACGATAACATCTTCAACTTGTCTCAAACGGTGTATGTAAGAAAAAATTGTTATCGAATTTTTATTCTATGTGTTATGTGTTAGATGTCTTTATTATGTTTTGTGGGGTTGGTTGCGCCTTCTTTCGTTGTAATAACCTTTATAGAGGATGAACCACTGTCGTGTCACGTGTGAACAGTCACGTGGTCTGGTCACGTGCCTAAACTTGTAGCTGGATGCCTACCTAGCATGTTGGATTAGACATAAAGTATATTGTCTTGACTTTTCAACGTCTTGGGAAGGTACACAAATTTGTGTTTAAACTTGTTGGGAGTATCGGCTGAAATTTCCAAAGGTGGATAGTCCGCTCAACTGCCTTTAACAATTTATTTTGGAAAGCCACTTTAATTTTTTTAATTTTTATTTGACCGGCAGAAACCAACACTGCCAGCAGGAATCAAACTACACTAACAGCAGCAATGAAAATAAACATTATTCTAATAATTCCTAACAAACTGTTATCGAATTGACACAATATTAAACACAATTGCATTTGTATTATATACTGACACTCACAAATATTGTCTAGTACACTTACACATGTTAAAACGTTAACACTAATTTCATACATTTATGTGAACAGGTTTACCTCCGGTTTGAGAAGGTATGAAGTTATGGATCCAGCATCGTCGTTTGACATGTTTTCAGTGTGGCTTCGAAGTCTAGTGTCATTCGCCTTTGGAACCTTGTTACTGTCATCAATGGAAGGCGTTCGTTAACATGTAAGCTTCAAATTATTGGCTACTATTTAGTCATCGTTGTGGTTTATCATTTCAGCAGAAAACTTAGTAATTGTACTATGTTATGTTGTTATTGTGTTGTATTTTTTTACTTGTTTATGTTTGTCATGGTTTGCAACCGACGTACCAAAATAACAATAGAGCAACAATAGTTATGGCATAACTATTTTGGGTAACTTAAATAGACCTTTTGGGTACCAAACTACTCTGCTCATTAAACCCAATTGAACTCCAATGTCGTCTTGCTTTAAGCAGTTTTTGCTAAAAGTTTTGGAATAAAACAATTTTTATAAATCTTTATACAGTATTTGGTAATAACTAAATAGCAAACAACAAAATAGCTGGATGCCTACCTAGCATGTTGGATTAGACATAAAGTATATTGTCTTGACTTTTCAACGTCTTGGGAAGGTACACAAATTTGTGTTTAAACTTGTTGGGCGTATCGGCTGAAATTTCCAAAAGGTGGATAGTCCGCTGAACTGCCTTTAACATTTTATTTTGGAAAGCCACTTTAATTTTTTTAATTTTTATTTGATTGTCAAATTGAACATACTCTAAAAATTGCCTGGAAACTTGAGAGGAACATGGATGATTGGATGGTTCCCATTTAATGTTATTAAATGCAAAAACTCTAGAAAGACTTTTGGCATAGTCGATGCAATCAACTATTGTCTGCAACTTACAGGCGTAATGATGACTTCTCAGGGTAAGTTAGTCAATCACACTTGCAAGATGGGCAACTTAAAAAATGGGCAACTTAGAAAATGGGCAACTTTAAAAAACTTATGAAACTTTAGAAAATGGACAACTTTAGTTGCCCATGTTAACAAATTAAACAACTAAAATGTATTCGTCTGACGTGTTTCTATTTAATTAACATATTAACCAATAACACGTTAAGGTTAACATATTAAACTACTAAAAAAACAACTGTTATTTTTATTAGAAAAATAAATTTGGTTTTCCATTTATTTTTCCGAAATAATTTTTTTTAGAAAAATAGTTTTTTTTAGAATTTTTTTTAGGAAAATGCTTTTTTTTTTTTAATTTTTTTTTTGTAAAAAAGGTCATGAAAGACTTTTGCCATTGTGGATGGTAATCCATTTATGGGGGCAAGTGACAGGTGTAATATTGGTAGTCAGACTTACAAAATGGCAACTTTAAAGATGGGCAACTTAAAAAAGTGCAACTTTAATGGTGCAACTTTATAAAATTGAGCAAATTTGTGACGCAACTTAATAATGGGCAATTGAGAAGACTTTCCACCTTTGGAAATTTCAGCCGACAAGTTGACAAGTTGCCCAAGTTTACAAGTTGCCCAACTTTACAAGTTGCCCAACTTTACAAGTTGCCCAACTTGACAAGACCCACCGTTAATTAACATTGATTTTTCTGACAACTATTTAATTATTTCCCGCGGGAAAAATAAACCCACCCACCAAACCCCTATACACACCATAATTACACAAACCCTTATAAAAAAATTAAATCGAAAACGAAATCCAAACTCTCATTTTCGAGAACTCACCAAAGCAAATCAAATTCCAGCAATACCATGTCTTTTGGACGTAATGTTAGCCCTAAAATGATGGATTATATTAGCAACATGCCAGATAACGTGATCACTAATATTATGAATCGTTTGCCACTAAAAGATGTGGTGAGGACCGATACTTTAGCGAGTAACTGGAGGTTTAAGTGGACTTTGCTCACCGACGTTATAGTTGATGAGGATTTCTTTTATTTTTTGACGAATAATTTTGATGGGAAGGAACTTACCAGACTGCTACTTCAGCTCAGAGGTCCAGTAAGAAGGTTTGTCTTCTCCGTAGATCCCAAACCGCTGTTTGGACAAGATTACTTCAAATATGAAGAGATTCATGATTGGCTGTTGTTTTTGGCTCGGGAAGGAATCGAGGAGCTGACAATTCGAAACTGGTATGGTGAACCAGTTATGTTGCCAACCCAACTGTACTCTCGTATGGAGTTGAAACATCTTGAACTTCATTGGTGTACTCTTCCTAGTTTGGTATCTTTTATTAGCTTTCCAAATCTATTGAGCTTAGAATTGTTATATGTTGACTTTCAAACCGGTTCAGTTTGGAAGTTTATTTCTCGTTGTCCCTTACTTGAGTCTCTTAAAATGAATCGTATTCATAAAAACGACATGAGACTTTTGGATATGGCACAGCTTGGAAATTTGAAGAAGTTGTATTTGTCATTCGGTGTTTCGAACCATCCCACGACAATCACAACTTACAATATCTTTCAGCTTATAACTCTTCCCAATCTTGAGTCCCTTACATTGGATTTTCAGGAGTGCAAGGTTAGACAAATTTGAGTTTTACAGTTCAAATTTCATAATGTTAAAGTAATCTCTAAATACTTATGAAATATAATCTTTAAAACTTACGATAAGTCGACCATTTGTAGTTGTTGGAAGAAGGAAGCTCCTGGATGAATGTCCCTGTGGCATTTGTAACCCTTAAGACTCTAAATCTATCCGGAGTCGATTTTGGAAACAATGCAATGGTGTCATTCATCATTCAAATGATTTGTGGAGCTCAAAAATTGCAAACTCTAGAAACCATGGTAAGTGGAATGCATATGTATGAAATACGTCATCTTAAATTGACATGGTTATGCATCTCAATACTATCTCAATTTGCAGGCTGCATTGGAAAGTGATCTACCTTTGGAAGTTTATTCATTAGATTTACGTAGCAATGGAATGAGGTCGGGGCAGCTCAAGAGTGTGGCGTTTCGATCTTTTCCTACATCAGAGAATGAATTAACAATAATAAAGCTCATACTTGCATGTTCCCCCTTGCTGAAGATGGTTTATATCAAGCTCAGCAATTTTAGTTATGATGAGTCTGAAAATGTGAGGATGAATTGGGAGTTGGCTAGGAAGCTGTTGAAACTCCACCGAGCTTCCCGCACAGCCTTGGTGGAATTCTTTTAGTCTTTTAGTTTATGTATGGGTTGAATACCCTATGACAATCAACTTTTAAAACAATGCCTAATTTTGCTAGGCAGAAGAGAAATGTCACCAGCAGGAGCAAGGGTGTCACTGCCAGTAGCAATGGAAGATCTACCAGCAGCATCACATTTTTAGTTGCCCATTATTAGTTGCCCAATTTGTAAAGTTGCCCTATTTAAGTTGTCCTTTAAATTTTTATTTTTTTTACAACAAAGAGACAAACCAATTAAACGTCGATACTTAAACCACATATTGTTTGTTATTTCGAGTGACGGTCTAAAATTTGCTTATGGCGGCCATGTAGCAACTAAACCAAGCAGTAGAACATTTAGCCTAGCAGTAGTAGAATGTATGTTAACTGGCAGTACCAATTTACCCACTTTAGTATAGTCATCATTTTTATGTTGCCCAGTTTTAGTTGACCGTCCATTGTAAGTTGCCCATTTTAAAAACGATGCCTAATTTTCCCATGTAGGTTGCGATACATACAGTACACAATAGTACTTCAACTTTATTTTATTTCACTGCCACATGGTAGGTGTAATCGTAGTCATGCGATTGTCCCTTTACCAAATTTGGTACAATGCCAACACAAGTACATATAATTTATTTTATATTATTTTTAATGCCACGTAAACCTCCAGGTGTAATCATAACTATATATATGTGTCATCTACTTTATTTATTGTTTCTACTTTGCAAACCAATATTCTAACGTTTTTATAAAACGAGCCGGGAAGCCCGCGTTTTAATATATATATATAATGGAAACAAACGTTGAATTTTTAAAAATAAATACACAGCTAGTAACATAAAGAAAAGAACAAAACAGAAAAAATAATATCTACGAAATTAAAAATAAAGTACACAACAATCTTTTATAAAATAGTTGCACTACGAAATAACGTGGTGTTTTGGGTGAGAAGTCGCTTAAAAGAAGTCTATATACCACTTAGTAGGGTAATTGAAGGCATCATTTTAATCCTTTGTTGCTTGATGTTGTAGGAGCCTTTTGAGCTTTATCGGATCCAACTCTATGAAATGAATTGCCCCTGTATCTCCCTAGCAACGTGGGCTCTTCTCATTATCTATCTCCCTTTTGGTGATGCCACAATGAACGAGAGCCTTGATGGCCAACGAGACCATTGATGGCCAACGAGAGTCTACTTCACTGGAAGGAAGTTAGATGAGTGAGATTTGTAGAGCATTATGGTTTAGGGTTATTAGTCGTCATTTAAGAACGACTAAGTGCTATTAATAGTCATTTAAGAACATCTGTGGCCCGTGAGATGACCCTCTTGACGCTGCTTGCTAACCCACGTAATGTGTGAGTACATGCTTGAATAAGCGAGTATGTAAATGATGATCATCAACAAATGACGTTTTGTCATTGAGTGAAGACCGTGGTTGTAATATATGGTAAGCAACTTTATATTGTTATTCAGGAACCAGTCGTAAAAAATCGATAACATCTTCAACTTCTCTAAAACGGTCGTGATTTTGATCGCTGTGATACAAAGCATTCTTCTGTGTGTTAGATGTCTTTATTGTTTCGGGGTTGGTTGCGCCTTCTTTCGTTGTAATAACCTTTTATAGAAGAGGAAACACTGTAGTTTCACGTGTGAACAGTGACGTTGCCTGACTCTTATGAGTCTGGCCACGTGCCTAAACTTGTAGCTGGAGTGCCTACCTTGCATGTGGGATTAGACATAAAGTAAACTGTCTTGTCTTTTCAAAGACTGATATTTCCAAAGGTGGATAGTATGCTCAACTGCCTATAATTTTTTGCCCAATTTTATAAAGTTGCCTTTTTAAACCCTTTGAAACCAAGCAGTAGATTCCACCACTTACAAACCGATCAGAAGAACCATATCAGCTGCCGAAATTATAGCCAAGCAGCAGGAACTTTGTAACAAGCAGTAGAATGTCTGCTCAAGAGCAGCAGGAACTTTTCCCTCTTTTGCAAAGTTGCCTAATTTAAGTTGCCCATTTTTTAATTGCAAAAGTTTAAAAAATTGCCCATTTATTTAAAACGTTGTCTAATTTTGCCATGCTGATTGCGCTACAGTACACACAAGTACATCAACTTTAATGAATGCCACTTGGTAGGTGTAAAAATGGGATTCGCGCAGGCTAAAAAGATGTGCAACTAAAAAAACGTGCAAAATATGGGCAACATACAAATTGGGCAACATAAAAATTGGGCAACTTAATATGGCAGTTCATCAAACATAAAATAATGGGCAACTTAAAAGAGTTGCAACTAAACAAAGGGGCAACTTAGAACTTGGGCAACCAACAATTGTGCAACCAACAACTTGGGCAACTTAAAAGATATGCAAGTTAAAAATCGGCCAACTTAAAAGATGACATCTTAAAAAACGGCCAACTTAGTAGGGTTAAAACTTTTAAGTTGAGGGTTCTACTGCTCGCTTTGTAACTAATGGGGTCATACTATTATTGGGGGGGGGGGGGGGTTCACTTTTACCATTGTACAACTAGTTGCCCAAATTTTTAATACAAGTTGCCCAAATTTTTAATACAAGTTTATTTGTGTTGTAAGCTAGTGGACACCAAGGGAGCATCTTTTATAACAAGCTGACCATCGTGACAAGACCCAAGTATTCACCAATTCACTATCAAACATTGACTTTTCTGCCGATAAACCTGCAAACCAAACCCCTATACCCACCATGATTACACAAACAATATTGTCGGTTTTTTTTTTGGAAGGCCTACAATATGTGGTTTAATAATGAAAAAAAAAAAATAAATAATAACTAAATAAGTAAATAAAGAAAGTAGGAAATGTACCTACTTTCTTTTCTTGGAAACTTTAAAATTTTTACCATTAAGCCCATCATTTTCCCATATGTAAATACATAAAAATTAAAGGAAACTGAAATGTTAATACACTTATGGCAATCATATCCTAATTCTAATGATGTTGATGAAGTACAGATAGAGACTACTGCTTGAGTTATATTCAGTCTTAAGTAGCTTTTCCATTCCAGATCAGTCCTAAGTAGCCGGCAACAATGTCCTTTGTGCTTCCGGGCAGGGCAGTAACAAGGATGAGAAATCATGGATTTTCATCCTCTATTTTCTTGATCCACCACACTAACACAATCTATCTACCCCTTTAATAGCCTCTGATGATCCACCATTTTTCGCTTCACATATGGTTATATCTTGCATGGGATTAAGTTCCCAACAAGATTCGACCAGTTTTTAAATACTGGTGGTCCTGAGTTGGAGTGAAGGAAAAGATCGTGGATAGGCGGTTAGAGCAAAGCCTCGCACCAGAAAGGCTGAATGTAAATTTCTTGTTTAAAGAGACACTCGACAGTTAGGGTTTTTGTAGTGGATCGTGTTTGTATGCTATTAGCCGTCATTTAAGAACGGCTAAAAGTTATTAGCAGTCATTTCAGAACGGATCTAGATCATAAGAGTGATCCACCCGCTGTGATACCATTTGTTGGTGCGCTTTAAACTTGAGCAACTGATGAATTAACAAGATAAACATAAACACGTGCCGCTTGGACATTGAAAGAATAACGAGTTTATGATTCATGATGGCAAAATTACAAGGTTACTACGGTGAGAGACAATTAAAAGTAACTAGTAGGGTTGGGTTAAGTTTGTTGGAGGATTGTAAGAATCTAACTATGTTATGGAATTGTTAATCTCGTTCAACGCGCACATTTTGCTTCAGTTGGGAGGGCTTTATATAGCAGCTAGATTACTGTTGTTGCACGTGAGACTAGTTATCTTATTTGATTTCTAAAAAAAGCATTTGATTGTGAAGCGGATCGTCCACAAAAATAGGCTTGAGAGGTAGATGAATGGTTCCCATTTAATGCTATTAAATGCAAAAAAGGTCATGAAAGACTTTTGCCGTTGTGGATGGTAATCCACTTATGGGGGCAAGTGACAGGTGTAATATTGGTAGTCAGACTTACAAAATGGCAACTTTAAAGATGGGCAACTTTTAAAAAGTGCAACTTTAATTGTGCAACTTTATAAAATTGAGCAAATTTGTGAATGGGCAATTGAGAAGACTTTCCACCTTTACGTTGCCCATTATTAGTTGCCCAATCTGTAAAGTTGCCCTATTTACGTTGCCCAGTTATTTAAGTTGTCCTTTAAATTTTGATTTCTTGTACAACAAAAAGACAAACCAATTAAACGTCGATACTTAAACCACATATTGTTTGTTATTTCGAGTGACGGTCTAAAATTTGCTTATGGCGTTCATGTAGCAACTAAACCAAGCAGTAGAACATTTAGCCTAGCAGTAGTAGAATGTATGTTAACTGGCAGTACCAATTTACCCACTTTAGTATAGTCATCATTTTTATGTTGCCCAGTTTTAGTTGAGCGTCCACTGTAAGTTGGCCATTTTAAAAACGATGCCTAATTTTCCCTATGTAGGTTGCGATACATACAGTACACAATAGTACTTCAACTTTATTTTATTTCACTGCCACATGGTAGGTGTAATCGTAGTCATGCGATTGTCCCTTTACCAAATTTGGTACAATGCCAACACAAGTACATATAATTTATTTTATATTATTTTTAATGCCACGTAAACCTCCAGGTGTAATCATAACTATATATACATGTGTCATCTACTTTATTTATTGTTTCTACTTTGCAAACCATATATTCTAACGTTTTTATAAAACGAGCCGGGAAGCCCGCGTTTTAATATATACGAAATTAAAAATAAAGTACACAACAATCTTTTATAAAATAGTTACACTACGAAATAATGTGGTGTTTTGGGTGAGAAGTCGCTTAAAAGAAGTCTATATACCACTTAGTAGGGTAATTGAAGGCATCATTTTAATCCTTTGTTGCTTGATGTTGTAGGAGCCTTTTGAGCTTTATCGGGTCCAACTCTATGAAATGAATTGCCCCTGTATCTCCCTAGCAACGTGGGCTCTTCTCATTATCTATCTCCCTTTTGGTGATGCCACAATGAACGAGAGCCTTGATGGCCAACGAGACCATCGATGGCCAACGAGAGTCTACTTCACTGGAAGGGAGTTTAGATGAGTGAGATTTGTAGAGCATTATGGTTTAGGGTTATTAGTCGTCATTTAAGAACGACTAAGTGCTATTAATAGTCATTTAAGAACATCTGTGGCCCGTGAGATGACCCTCTTGACGCTGCTTGCTAACCCACGTAATGTGTGAGTACATGCTTGAATAAGCGAGTATGTAAATGATGATCATCAGCAAATGACGTTTTGTCATTGAGTGAAGACCGTGGTTGTAATATATGGTAAGCAACTTTATATTGTTATTCAGGAACCAGTCGTAAAAAATCGATAACATCTTCAACTTCTCTAAAACGGTCGTGATTCTGTGTGTTAGATGTCTTTATTGTTTCGGGGTTGGTTGCGCCTTCTTTCGTTGTAATAACCTTTTATAGAAGAGGAAACACTGTAGTTTCACGTGTGAACAGTGACGTTGCCTGACTCTTATGAGTCTGGCCACGTGCCTAAACTTGTAGCTGGAGTGCCTACCTTGCATGTGGGATTAGACATAAAGTAAACTGTCTTGTCTTTTCAAAGACTGATATTTCCAAAGGTGGATAGTATGCTCAACTGCCTATAACTTTTTTTTTTTTGGAAAGCCACTTTAATTTTTTGCCCAATTTTATAAAGTTGCCTATTTTTTAGTTGCCAAACTTTTAGTTTGCTCGTTTATTGTAAATTGCGCCCATTTCTTAAAACGTTACCACATTTTGCCTTGTAGGTTGCGATACAGTTCACACTTCACACAAGTACATCTAATTTATTTTATTTTATACTTCATCGTCATGTAGGTCTAATCAGAGGCTATTTGTATTTCATCAACATCATTATAATGAGGATACGAGTAACATAAGTGTATTAACATTTCAGTTTCCTTTTATTTGTATGTATTGTTTTATTTTGTTATTATTTATTTTTAATTTCTGCATGCCATTGACAACTACAAACCAACCAAGAAACATGTGGTGGTAAACAAAATGTGGTGGTTCCTCAAAACCAGGGACACCGGCAAGATGGGTTTCAAAGCCCCTATTATCTAGAAAAGAGGATTGGCGATCTTTCGGATGGCGGTGTTTTTATGTTTTTAGTTTGTTTAGTAATTGTTGAAGGTTTTATTATTATAATCCACCATATGCTATGGTGACTTTAAGTGTGTTTAATTTGGAAGTAATAATGTTTCGTGTCTGTGTATGGTGGGATGCATGAAATATTTTTGAATCAATCATTTGGCTATGTATCAATCAGTTAGCTATACATTGAATTAGCGTGATTTATGAGCGCGTGAGACTAATTATGAGGTCCACTTACCTTTTTAAACCCTTTGAAACCAAGCAGTAGATTCCACCACTTACAAACCGATCAGAAGAACCATATCAGCTGCCGAAATTATAGCCAAGCAGCAGGAACTTTGTAACAAGCAGTAGAATGTCTGCTCAAGAGCAGCAGGAACTTTTCCCTCTTTTGCAAAGTTGCCTAATTTAAGTTGCCCATTTTTTAATTGCAAAAGTTTTAAAAATTGCCCATTTATTTAAAACGTTGTCTAATTTTGCCATGCTGATTGCGCTACAGTACACACAAGTACATCAACTTTAATGAATGCCACTTGGTAGGTGTAATCATAATCAATGAGAGTCTTGTAGTCACATACTATTGGCATTTCTTTTTGGGCAACAAATTACTGTGTATACGTGTAGAGATTTGTACTTTGGGCAACTAAATTTGCATATATAATTCTTAACCATATACAACACAACCCTCAAATAAAAAAAAAAAAAAAAAAAAACCAAAATGAATTCTTGCACAACAGATAAGTTGAAGGTGTTTATACGGTATGAAGAGAATGTGATTGCTGTTTTACTTCCAAAAGACGTCAACTTTGGCAATCTTGTGAAGTATGTATGGAAGAAGTTTCAGGTTAACGATGCATACGCAATACGGTTATCTTACAACAACGGTGGAGACCAGAGGACTATAGTTAATGAAGTCGACCTCGAAGTTTTCAAAATTCTTGTTTCGGCGACGCCGTCTCAAGAGCACACAATAATCGTACACTGCGCTATGCATACCGCTGATGTTAATTTAGATCCAGATCACCAAATGCACCGCACTGGTCTTAACTGTATGCCAACCCAACCCCAACCACCCACTTTTGATTATACCGCACCATATAAGAATAAAGGTGGTTTAAAAGTTCATCATCTGTTTGAAGATAAGGAAGAGTGCATGTATGAGATAAGTTTGAAATGTTTAAAAGAAGGGTATGAGTTTTGTGTTTCTAGATCGTGTACGTCAAGATACGCTGTGAAGTGTGTCCAACCAGAATGTGATTGGCACATAAGCTGTCGTCGATATGGGCCAACTTGCCGATTTAGAATCACTTCACTAAACGACAATCATAAATGTTCAAAAATCAAATTCAAT